>MU854009.1:0-39591 GCA_033297225.1 Diplogelasinospora grovesii | reverse complement strand
TGCACAGCTGAAGTAGTGCTTGGCTAGCCATCAAGGTTGCAGTAAGAACAAGATATAAATGAAGCTTCTTTGACCTTACCAGTCAAGAGGACGAGGAATACAAAGACAATCAATCGACTTTGTTCCATAACTCCGTACTTTTCAACAGGCTCTTTACTATAGTAATTATATACTAGTAGCTAGTAAGATAGCTAAGAAAAAGCGGAGTAAAGAAATATACTCACCCCTTCTTATTTATAACTTATTAACCATGTACCTTATTTACTAGCTAACAATTATTTAAAAAAAATCCTCTCTAAGGCTATACTCCTTATAAAATTTAATCTTATTATAAGCGTTAACTATAAAATAGCTATAAGTAATTCTTTAAAATAAGTAGTTAATATAGAATAAAAACGGCTCTTATAAGTTTAAAACTCGATGAAAAAGAACGGAATTTAAATTTTAAAAAAAGGATAATAAAGCTAAATTATTTTTAAAGCTTAAATAAATATTAAAATATTATAAGAACGTAAATTAATATAAATATTAAAGAGTATTTAAAGCCGATATAGCGATTTTATTAGCATTAATAACTAAAAATAACTAACCTATTATAAACTAAATTTTAAGGGAAATTATTAAAAGTTATAGCTTACTTATACACGTTCAATTAAGGTTAAAAGTAATGTGCGTGATAAGCGAACGCAACAGACAAGCGAGCGCAACACTTTCCGGCACCCCACCACAACTATCCTCAATTACATAACCACAATACTAAGAGACAACTATAACTGAATTAGAAACAGATGAATCAGACGATTCTGCAGCCTCCTTGCACGTTCGTGCATTATGGCCAGGCTTGCCGCACACACCACAGCACCGAATCTTCGTACGAGACCCCCCTGCACCACCACCATTTTGTCGTGTTTCCTGGACCACCTGCTTACATACAGCCTTCTGGTCTAGTAGATCCTGTGCCTCTTGTACAGTAAGTGACCCTCCAAGCCGCACACGTGTTTTTTTAGCTCTCCGTCTCTTACTAAGCCCCTCATTAGCCTTACGTAGCGAAGAGACCTCCGCACGTAGAAGAGCCACCTCGTGCATTATAGCCATTGCTCCCTTGGTAAATTGATCCACGGCAGTTAGCATTAAGGTTAGAGAGCTGCCCTGATGGTTGGAAATTCGAGTTTTAATAAGCTCTGACTGTGAGGTTGCTTCTCGAGGATTGTGTGGTGTTTGGGAGAGCTAAGGTAGTGCCGTGCCTGGCCTTAAGGCCGGGGGTGTTAGAGTCCGGAGCTGCACATCCAGCTTAGAAATCACCCTCTCCGGGTCGTACGGCATAAGGCCAGCCCCGGCAAAGCCCCCCTGGATGTTTTTTTCTGTAATAGAAGAAAAAAACGCTTCTCGGAACGCGCAGAGAAATTCCAACTTGCTGATGTGCGTGATGTGCATCCGCATTAGCTCCTCGATTTGGCGGCCGTACGCCTTCTTTAACGGCCCGAAACAACCAACATCTAATAGCTGAAGTAGGTGTGAATAATACGGAGGCATACAGAGTGTGATGATGTTGTGCTCCTTGCAATAGGTCTCGAACTGTTCCGAGTGGTGGCTATCGTGGCCGTTAAGAATCAACAGCCGGTATGTGCCCTTTGTACGAGATGCGGTGTGGTAGTCGAAGTGCCGAATCCAATCCATGCCTTTCTTATTGGTAGTCCAGCCGTTATCGGTTGTTGCAATGCGCCAGGTTGCCGGAAGGTTGCATTCTTAATACCAGTTAGCGAGGTGGTATTGCCCGGCTAAGATGATGAATGGCGGGATGGCCCAGCCCTGAGCGTTTACCCCTTAGATAACTGTAGTCCACTCACGATTGCCAGGCTGGGCCTGTTTAACCCTGCTGCGGCCATCAGAGGTAGTAACTACCATGCCGGTGGTGATAATGCCCATCATGAACCCGGTCTCGTCGAAATTGTATGAATCTTCGTCGAGGATGCCGTACTTAGCCTTAGTGTTATGCATAAGTGCAAACCACTCGCGAATAATCTTCGGATCTTCGCATTTAGCCCTCTGGTAGTCGTATTTACGCGTAAAACGCGTACGAAGTTCTGGCTGGCGTTTAACGAAGTTGTGAGCCCAGCGTGTGCCGACTGGGGGCGCGTCGCGTTCGCGTAGCAGTCAGTTAGCCATATCTTCCACGTACTGCAACCTAGGATGAAATGCACGTGCACATAGTTCAGTTATATACTGGACAATCGTACGCTCTTCTAAATCCGTGAGCTTGCGTGAGTTGGCTGGCATATCGCGTCGTGAACGCCGACTGGCGCGTCAGTGGAAGAGAGTTGTATGGTCAACGTTGTAGATTTTGGCTGCAGCTCGTAAGCTTAGATTTTCATCTTTTTGAAGAGCCTCGAGGGCTAAGATTAATCGCGCTTCGTTTAAAGGCGACGCCATGTTGGGTTGTAGAAGAAGTGGGTGTTGAATGCGGAGGTGGTGCGACGCGTGGAAAGTGTTGTGCTCGCTTGTCTGTTGCGTTCGCTTATCACGCACGTTAGTGTATTTATAAGAAGTAAGCTTATAGGTAAAAACTTACTTAAGTGCGGAAGTGGAAAAAGGCTTCTTCATTAAAGTGGAAAGAATGGTAAAGATTAAAGGTGTAAGGTAAGTAGTGGAAGTGGTGCAAGGTAAGTAAAGGAAGTAGTAATATATGTGGTAGGTAAAGACTTGTATATTTCGATGGCTAAGCTACATTACTTGTAAGGATATGTGGTTCTGTTGGAAGTCACGGCTTACTTGCACACGTTCAATTAAGGTTAAAAGTAGTATCTTACTTGTGTTCTGTCTTCTAGCTGACTAATTAGTAGCCTGCGTAGTCTATATGGGAGGGAGCTTCGGAACAGTCGTTCTATTAACAGATCATCATTCATCCACATTTATAAGCCTTCGGGCCAACTAGCCAATTAGACTTCTCTAGCTCCCGGGCGCTCCCTATCTCCTGCGCTGAGCGCCCATTCTATGACTTCAGTGGCTTCCATGGCTTCCATAGCTTCTATGGCTTCCTATTAGCTAGATCCACTGCTTTCACGCAGTCGATGAGTCTTCCTTTCCTGGGCGCCTCACTGCTTACTTCGGTCAATCTAACAGGTTCTTTATATATTAGAAGCCGTAGATTCTATAAGCTTCCATTTAGCCCGCTGTTAACGTATCCTTAACTGATCACTAACGTGTAATAACAATCATTAACGTAAAGATTTAGCCACGTATAGTTAATCATGCATGTAGGTAATCGTTAATGTATAAACTTAGCTATATATAATTAATGTTAACGTATAAACTTATTATAATTACGTATAAACTACAGTCCACGTATAATTTATAACGTTATAACTAAGTTATAAATATATAATACACGTATATATAGTCTTCATTATATATTAACTTAAAGTTATAATGGTTATAATGATTTATAATAGCTTATAACGATTATAATAGCTATAATAGTTAATTAACCCTTTTATCTTATATATAAAATAAGCTATATAGTAAGTATAGCGTTAGCCCCAACTAAGTAATGCAGTATAACATAGTATATATGCTTATAATATTACTTATATTCTCTCTTTTAGCTAGCTAATTACTAGCTAGCGTAGTTATTAGAAGTCACGGCTTACTTACACACGTTTAATTAAAGTTAAAAGTAATGTCTTACTTATATTCTGTCTTCTAGCTAGCTAATTGCTAGCTTATATAGTCTATATAAGAGGGAGCTTTAAAATAGCCATTCTATTAACGGATTATTATTCATCCACATTTATAAGCCTTCGGGCTAACTAGCTAATTAAACTTCTTTAGCTCTCGGGCGCTCCCTATCTCCTGCGCTAAGCGCCCATTCCATAACTTCAGTGGCTTCCATAGCTTCCATAGCTTCCTGTTAGCCAGATCCACTGCTTCCACGCAGTTAAGGAGTCTTTCTTTCTTAAGCGCCTCACTGCTTACTCCAGTCAATCTAATACACCCCCTTAGGTAAGCCTATAAGGCGCGCCTGAACTAAATATGTGAGGCTATTCCCAGTCTTCGTAGTCTTCATTAACCACGATATCTTTTACTTCGCTAAGGACTTCTTTCCGTCACTCAGTGATCCTTTCTTCGATATTCCTTAAGTTTATCTGCTCTAAGAAGCTTTCTTATGCTCCTTTTAGCAGCGCTTTAATCATTCCATCTACCATCATCTCGATGCTTTTAATGTAATAGACTGTGATATCTCCATTCTAAACTTCTTAATGTAACTAGTAGTTGTGAATATCCACGTGCTATAAGTTAGTCTTAAGGGTAACAATCTTTACGTTCACTAGCCTAATGATTTACGCGCTATCACACTTTATTCGAATGCGTACGTCGATTTCGACTCTTAGTTCCTTAAGCAATCTGCTTATAAAGAGAGCTTCCTTCGCAGCTTATAACAGTGCTAGTAATTCAGCCTCTGTTATTAACGTTATAATCGTATCTTACTTATTAGCTCTCCATTTAATCATCCCTCTAAATAGCTTTATTACGTAGGCTTAAGAGCTCTTTTAATTAACCATGTTATCAGTAAATAAAGCGTCACTAACGACTCGAAAATCGTTTTCTCCGCCGTATTAAAGCGCTAAATACCGTGTTTCCTATAAGTATAGGAGCACCTTATCTGCCGCGGCCTAATGTTCAGGTTTAAGATTAGTTACGTAGCGGGCTAACCTCGAAATAGCGAAGGTAACGTCGAGCCGTATAATCACCGCTGCATATAGTAAAGAACTTACTTTTCGTAAGTACGTGATAACGTTAGTTTTATTAGTTAAGCCTTCGAAAGGGAGGAGCTCTTCTTTACCTATTAAGGTGCTCGCTGCCTACTTTATTTACGCTAAATTAATGATCTTCTCGATGTAAGGTAATTAAGATAGTTAAATAAGCTTCTTTTCTCTATCTCTAAGCATGTTAATGCTTAGGAATCATTATAGTTCTTTTCCTCTAATAAGCTTATATCTTTACTTTAGTTATTTAATTAAGGAGAGAGCTTTAGCTCGATCTTTCTCGTAGAACGTTAAGATTATATCGTTAATGTAAAAGAAAAGGAACACTTTATCCTTAATAAAGTAATAAGATTTATATAGTATTAGTTAGAAACCGAGTTTACGTAAGGTTTAAGTAAGTGATCATTATTAAAGTAATAGTGAGCGCCGTAAACTATATAACGCCTTCTTAAGTTTAAGTATTATTTTAGCCTTTTAATAGCCGGGAAGTATCTTAATAAATACCTCTTTATCGAGTTCTGCGTTCACGAAAGCGTTAACTACGTCGTATTATAGTAGCTCGAGATCGTACCGAGCCATAATAACTATTGAATGCAACTGCTGCGCCATTGTCGCAAAAGATAATCGCCTAATTTTTAAGACTTTGCACGCAGCAGGGTTTATCTGCTCATTCCAATACACCCCCCAGCTAAAGCACGTAGGGCTCTTAGCTGCAGGACTTAGCATAACTGTGGATTGTTTTACCGCATAGCTGCTCTTTCCCGAGTAACCCCTGGATCATTCCCGGGCAGTCCATGGACCAAGTAACCCCTCCTTTTTCGGACGAGGTAGTGCGCTGACCAGGAATTGAACCTAGGATCTTTTAAGAAGCTCGAGCCGGGCTCATAACTGTTGAATGCAACTGCTGCGCCATTATCGTAAAAGATAATCGCTTAATTTTTAAGACTTTGCATGCAGTAGGGTTTATCTGCTCATTCCAACAATAACAATCAGCATTCGAAAGGATCTTCTTATTAAGGTCGCCGCATAGCTGCTTACATAAGGGTCGAGAAGCTATTAATTACCTCTTATAATGAGCCTCGCCTTAACCTTATCGAACTTATTATACTTATTAAATATATATATATATACTTACTTATAATTTAAGATCTTCTATTCTTTAGCTTTTAAGTCTCTTAAGCTGATTTTCACTTAAGTTATAGCTTTATAAATGCACTTTCTTTACTTCTTTAAATAGTCTTCTTAAAAGGTAGTTCTTAAGCTCTTTATAGCTCTTTAAAGGTGGTAGGAGGTCTTTATAGTGTAGTAACTTCCTTAATAACCTTTCCATGATAGCTTTTATAAGGATCTTTTATCTTAAATTAATTACTTTTCTTGCTTAGGTGCTTATAAAGAAGGCGCCTTACTAACATTCTATGTAATATATCTTTAAAGTAGCTAAAGTATACTTTAACCTTAATTAGCTTACGCTTAATTAGCTTTTAGTGCTTATTTCTAGCCTTAATTAGCTTATGCTTAATTATATTCTCTTAACATTACTATTAAGAACCTTTAACCTTAATTAGCTTACGTTATAGCTCAGTTAAAGTATTATTTTTTCTTATAATCTTAATTAGCTTACGCTTAGTTAAGGCATTAAGGTTTATTTTCCTTCTTCACGCCTTAATTAATTTATTACTTCTTCTTTTTTTATAAAGCGTCCTTTAAGGTTTAGAAAGGGCGGTTCTTTAACGAGGTTATTATAGCTGCTAGCATTACTACCAGTAGTAAGGGTAGTGGAGTAAGAAGAAGCTTAAATTTAGCCTTTATATACTCTTTAAACCTTAACTGATCCTTAAAGCCTTAATTAACTGCTTTTTATAGTTTAGCATTAGTATTCTTAATCGCTTCTTACGCCTTAAATTCACTTTCTATAAAGTTCTTTAAGTCTCTTACTTCTTAAAAATCTTCTTTTAATGGTTAAACTTACTTATCTTAGTTTTCTTACTCTCCGTTCTATTAAAGTTATTCGGCTAAGGCTTTTAAATTAACTTGCTGAATATTATCTCGTATTTTTTAAAGGTTCCTATTAAAGAAGCTTTTCTCATCGACGATCACGTCTCTTATAACCACGACCTTATTAAGCGCTAAGTTTTAAATATAGTAAACGTTCGTTAAATTATAACTGATTAAATAACTGATTTAGGCCTTAGGATTTATATGTTATTTATGATTTTCCCGCTTTATAACTTCCGTAATAAGGGCGTAAGCTTTACAGCTAAATGTCTATAAGTAAGCTTAAGATAGCTTCCTTTACTCCTTATCCTTTAAGTAAAAGCTTTTAAATGGAGTTTTCCATCCGTTCTTATATCTTAATGTATGGTTTAATAGATATACTATAGTTCTTAATATTTCTCTTTAAAGTTAGCTTAAGAGCTTTACTCCTACTCTTATTAAGCGTATCTTATTTATTACCATACCTCTTAAGCATTTAGCGCCGCTATTTAGTGCTTATATATAAGGAGGTGGAGGCTCGATTCTGATGCTTTAAAGCTTAATAAAGTATTTCACTTTAAGTTTAATAGTAACCATTTCATTATTGCATTCAATAACTTTAACTTTAATCTTATATTCACGTTTCAGTAAGCTTAATAAGATTTTCAGCGTGGTAATAATTAATGCCGCGATTCAGTCTTTTAAGTAAAAGTCTTACATATAGCCAGTTATATGACATATTATTAGCATTCAACTAAAATAACCTTCTTAATCTTCTTCGTAATCATGGAAATCAATCGCTAGTCTTTCTCCTACTCCCTCGCGTAGCTCCTTAAGGTAATGCTTTATTTAACGCTTTATTTTTCCTTATACGTAAGCATTATATTCTATCATTATAATGCCCTTAATTCGCACCCCTTAAGAACTATTAATAAGGTGCTTAAGAGCTCTTAAACTTAAGTAACCGAGACGGAGGTGCTATTTAAGCGTATCTACTCTTACAGGCCTTCTCTTAATCTATGTATTAAATTAGTTCCTACGTGCGTAAAAGGTTGCTTTATTAACGTCTTTTAAGATGTACTTTATTACGAATTAGCCATGTTATTTGGTTAAAGCGCATAAGACTAATCCATCTAATCGTTTTAAGAGCGTGGGACTTAATTTATTATCTTAATAAAACCCTCTTTTACGTAGCTTTTATAAGGAAATTAAGTTATAAGTAATTTCTTCGCAGTATACTACGTCATACAAGCGTAAAAGTCTTTTTCTTTTAGTTAGCATTTAAACCTTAATATCCACTTTATTATATCCTTAAATCGGTATTTAATGGTTGCTTACTTAAATGTAGTCACTTAATGCCGCTCTTTTAAACTTTAAGAAGCAGCTTATTTAGTTAAAGATATAAAGGGTAGTTTTAAAGTTAAGTATTACCGAGTATATAAAAGGGTAAGATTAAGTTATAAACACTGCTCCCTTTATAATTATAAAGCTTACCTTAATCTTTACTATCCTCTTAAGCTGTTAAGAGCACTTTAAAGAGTACTCTTTCTACCTCGAATCGTCGGTTAAGCTTATAAGATCCTCTTTTTTTATCTTTTTCTATTTTCTTCGCTCCTTAATCTCTTTCTTTAGCTTTTTATCCTCTTTAAGGGCCTTATCTGCCTATTCTTATATCCTTTTAAAGGGTTTAAACCAGTTTAAAGGGGGCTTAAGGAACACGTAGTAGCACCTTTTCAGCGTGTAGTAAGGTAGCTTACATGCACTGCACTTAAGCTTATCCTTAAACTTCTCGCTCGGTAAATGCTTCCTTTTATTACTTTTCTTCTTTCTATAGTTTTCTCCCTCGCTCTTATCGTCTTATCGCTAGCGATTATAAAAGGAGCCTTTTTTAACTTCGGGTTTAATCTTATTATTATTATTTATAATAAGTAACTGCTTATTAACTACGTTAATAAGTTCGCGGTAATTAAGAGTGCCTCTCTCGATCTTCACGTGGTGTGTTATATTAAAAGCCTAGATTTAATACTTCTACTTTAAGTTTAATCCTTTAATCGCCTTTTTAAAGTCGTTAAACCAGTCTTCCATGTTCTAAACCTTAAGCATTCTACCTTACTTTATAGAACGCTTGCTCCCAGTTTAAAATCCACTTACTTATATCGCGAGGCAGCTTTATAAATGGTTTAACTGCTTATTAATAATTGCTTCGAGCAAACATCCTTTCTTTTACTTCCGTCCTTCCTACTTAAAGCTTTAAGCTATTATACTATTTTTTAATACTGGTTCTAATAAGATATAAGGTTTTAACGAGATATAAGCTAATTATTATCGTAACCCAGTTCTTAAGGGCTTTAATCTTATCGGTTTCTTTATTATAATCGGCTTAATCTTATTTATAAAGTGAGAGCGCCACTTAATAGTTTGCTCGTCCTTTAAATGAGAGCTTTATAATGCTTTATAGTTCGTTCAGTGGTCTAAGTTCCTTCCTTTTTTCGTATACACCTACTTATAGTCTTTAAAGCTTAATAAGGAATTCCTGTTAGTCGTAAGTTTTAAGATTAATCTTATCTTACAGTTAAGCTACGTCTACCTTAGTTTTAAACTCGTTATTTTAGTCCTCTTAATCTTTAAAGCTGGTAAGGAAGATCTTCTTATCGTTTATTAACATAGTTGTTCTAGTATTATTATTAAGTGCTTGTAAGTGGTAGACTATGGTATTAACGTAAGGGAAGTCGTTTGCGAGCCGGGCTTATAACTGTTAGAAGTTACGGCTTACTTACACACGTTTAATTAAGGTTAAAAGTAGTGTCTTACTTATATTCTGTCTTCTAGCTGGCTAATTACTAGCTTACGTAGTTTATATAGGAGGGAGCTTCGGAACAGCCATTCTATTAACGGATTATCATTTATCCACATTTATGAGCCGTTGGGCCAACTAGTTAATTAAACTTCTCTAGCTCCCGAGTGCTCCCTATCTCCTATGCTAAGTGCCCATTCCATGACTTTAGTAGCTTCTATAGCTTCCATAGCTTCCTGTTAGCTAGATCCACTACTTCTACGCAGTTAAGGGGTCTTCCTTTCCTGAGCGCCTCACTGCTTACTCCAGTCAATCTAATAATAGCTTCCTTTTACATAAAGAAATCTTAATATTAATTAACTTAACTTAAAGCCCGTCTCTTTCCTTTTATTATTTTAATATTCTTTATTATATCTTCCTTTAATTAAGGCTATTTATCCTTTATATTACTCTTTATATTATTTTTTCCCTTACGTCCTTAATATTTAATTATATAAGTGCGTTATCCTTAAAAACATATACTTTATTTAAATAAAAGAACCACTTTACTCGTAAAGGATAAAAGGTTCTTTATACCTTAATCCCATTT
This sequence comes from Diplogelasinospora grovesii, assembly GCA_033297225.1. Lineage (NCBI taxonomy): Eukaryota > Fungi > Ascomycota > Sordariomycetes > Sordariales > Diplogelasinosporaceae > Diplogelasinospora > Diplogelasinospora grovesii. The sequence continues at coordinate 29,471 of MU854009.1, read as the reverse complement.
AATATAATTAAATAATACTTTTACTTAAGGTTAATATATTATACTTTATATGGACCTTTTTATTTATATATTAACTTCTTATTAATATTTATATCGATCTTTCAATTTATATTATATATTAATATTATATCTTTAAGTTTAATTAAACTTAACTTTAATTAGCGGTAATATATAAAAGTTTTATTCTTACTTTCCATAAGTTTTTATTTTACTTTACTTATTATATTTATAACCTTTTAAAATATTATATTTTTATCGTTTATTATTTATATGTAAAGCATTATTAATTATATAATAGCCTTTTAATTTAACTTTTTATTAATTTATCGTAACTTAATAAATTCTTAATTTAAAATTCATTAAGTAAGGATATTAAGGTTAATAAGTAAAATAAGCTTATACTTATAAACTAGTTAAAATGATATAATTACGTAAGATAATTTAATAGTCATTTTATTAATAAAAAAGGCTAAAAAAGGTAACTTCCTTTACTTTTTTTACTCTTTTTTTATTATCTTTTTAAAGGTAGTTATTATAGCTTAATAGCTGGCTTTATTTAAATCGTTTACTTATAAGTTATATATTAATATAATTATAATATAAACTCTTATCGATTCATATAGCTTCTTTATTTTAGCTTTAAATTTTAACTTATTATTAATAACTACTTTTAATAATAACTTATAACGGTAAAATATATAACGCTTAAGGAATAACGTAATATTCTTTAACTTTATATTAAATAAGACTTTTACTTTTATGTACTTTATTAAATTATATCGAGCCTTAAGAAGAATATCCTTACTTTATTTAAAAGTAAGAATTAAATGTTTAATGTCTACTTAATAAATAGAGAAGAAATTAAAGTGGTTTATTAAGTGACTTCTTTATACCGATAAGAATTATATATTTAATATAGTTTATAAGCCTTAATTTAATTATTAACGTTAGTATATATCTCTTTTTAATAATAATAATAAGTAATATATTTATATATTATCATTTATTTTTTATATTTATATTAATTATAATAAGCAGCGTAAATAACTTTTCTTTATAAAAGAGAGTTTATTACCCTTTTAAGTAAGCATTTATCCTTAATTAAGTGTAATTATAATGCTTTATCTTTTATTATAAAATAAAAAGTCCTTACTTTAAAGTCCCTTACTTTTTTCCAGCTTTTTAAGTGCGTAAGTTTTTAAAGGTTTATAAGGTATAAGGTAATCTTTTAAGAATCCTTTATTTACTCCCTTATAAAGATATTTTTTAATATTTATGAGTAAATTTAAGCATTTATAAAGTTATCGATATCTCTATTTTATTAAAGATCTTTTTAATTAAAAGGCTTAACTAATTTTTAAAATAACTAATTAATTATAAGGTTTTTAAAATTAAGAATATAATATATAATAAAGTTAAATAAGTGAATTTAAGCTATTTACCTTAATATTAAAGCTTTTAAAATGTTAAAAACTACGTTATTAAGTAAATAAACTAATATTATAATATCAGTTTTTACGATAAAATATATATTAAAAAGGTAATACTTTAAACGTTTTATAATAAATAGTAACCTTTAAAGTTCCTTTTTCATCGTATCATATCATTTTTTAACGTTAAACTAAACTTTACTCTTATAATAATAAGGGTGCCTTTATTTATTAAGCCTTTTTTATTTAAAGATTATACTTTATTTAAATAAGCTTACATTTATAATTAAATAAACCTAATTAAAACGCGAGTTATTAAACATTAAAGCAGTAAGGACTGAAGTTATAATAACTTTATATTATAAGTATTTTATAGCTTATTAAGTTTCTTCGGTTTAAATAAACTTCGCTTCCTTCTTCGTAAGGTTATATAATAGCCATGATATTAATCTGAAAGTTAAAACTTAAGCTTAATAATATTTAATGATGTTAAAGAAAGAATAAACTTCCTTAATATTTAAATAACTCTTTACTTATTAATCTTAATTATTTTCTTTTAATTAAAGAGGCATTTATTTAAAGTATATAAGTATCTTATTAAAGTTGCTTCTTTTTAATATTATTAAGATTTTATTATAATAATTATAATGTTAGTTAGCTTATAATTAAAGAGCACTTTATTAAGGTTTATAATATATTTTATAATGAACTTATAAAGCTTTAATTATATTCTTTCCTTTAATAATTATATTTAGCCTTATAAATATAAATGTTATTTAAGAGGGGTCAATAAGCTTCTAGGATTAAGTCGGTAAAGATATAAGTAATCGCTTTTATAAATTAAGTAATTAAATTAATAGCTCCTTAAGGAAAGGTATTGTTAGATTGACTGGAGTAAGCAGTGAGGCGCTTAGGAAAGGAAGACCTATTAACTGCGTGGAAGCAGTGGATCTAGCTAACAAGAAGCCATAAAAGCCATGGAAGCCACTGAAGTCATGGAATGGGCGCTCAGCGCAGGAGATAGGGAGCGCTCAGGAGCTAGAGAAGTTTAATTAGCTGGTTAGCCCGAAGGCCCATAAATGTGGATGAATGATAATTCGTTAAAAAAATAACTATTCCGAAGCTCCCTCCCATATAGACTGCGCTGGCTAGTAATTGGTCAGCCAGGAGAGAGAATACAAGCAATACACTACTTTTAACCTCAATTAAATGTGTGCAAGTAAGTTGTTGGAATAAGCAGATAAACCCTGCTGCGTGCAAAGTCCTAGCAATTAGGCGATCATCTTTTACGACAATAGCGCAGCAGTTGCATTCAATATAAGTCGTAACTTTTAACATATAATCACTCTCATGCTTTTATTACTTACATCCATTATAATGTAAAATAATTTAAAGTAGTCTGCTCTATATAACGCGTTATTTTAAATAAATCGTAAATTTATTAAATAATATTATTACACTTTACTATTTAAATTAATGTTTATTATTTTATTAACTTTATTTATATAAATACTTTCTTAATCGGCATTAATTTTAGCACTTGCTTTAAAAATGTGCTTTTTAACTGTTAGATTAAATTTACGCGGCTTAATATAAATTTCCGTAAAAAAGTAGTTTAATAAATTAATTTTAATGCTTTTTTTTAAGATTTCAAAAGGTCTTTCTTTTAAATTTTTACTTATTATTCGAAACGTCTCCGATACTTTATTAACATTATAATCTTATTATCTTTTAAGTATATACTTACCATTTTTAAGTCCTATATAAATAATTTTATTTTTTTACTTATAAGTAAAATCTGATTAAACGTTATATATAAGAAGTATTTTATTGTTAAGAATAATAAGTGCATTTAAAAATCTTAACCTATTAAATAATAGTCATTTATATAAATTGCGAGTATATTTTAAGCTTTTAAGTTATACCTTAATATATTAAGTTTAATTAATAAAACTTCTTAATATACTTAATAATAATTACATTATAAGCATTAAGGCTTATAATTTATCGGGTAATTTAATAGTGGTAAAATGTTAAATAGTTATCCCGAAACTTACTTTTTTATTTATATCGGACCTTACGATATTAATTAAACCTTACCCGCATCATTAAAGTAAGGAGGCTCGTTAATATCTGTTAGATTGACCGGAGTAAGCAGTGAGGCGCCTAGGAAAGGAAGACCCATTGACTGCGTGGAAGCAGTGGATCTGGCTAATAGGAAGCCATGGAAGCCATGGAAGCCATGGAAGCCACTAAAGTCATGGAATGGGCGCTTCGCGCAGGAGATAAGGAGCGCCCGGGAGCTAAAGAAGTCTAATTGGCCGATCAGCCCGAAGGCCCACAAAAGTGGATAAATGATGATCCGTTGATAGAACGGCTGTTCCGAAGCTCCCTCCCATATAGACTGCGCTGGCCAGCAATTGGTCAGCTAGGAGAGAGAATACAAGCAATACACTACTTTTAACCTTAATTAAACGTGTGCAAGTAAGCCGTGACTTCCAACAGTTATGAGCCCGGCTCGCAGACGACTTCCCCTGCGTCAACACCATAGTCTACCGCTTACAAGCACTCAATAACAACACCACAACAACCATGTTAATAAACGACAAGAAGATCTTCCTCGCTAGCTCTAAGGACTAGGAGGGTTGGAACGACGAGTTTAAATTAAAGGTAGACGCATCCTAACTATGGGATAAGATCAACCCCGAAACCTATGACTAAGAGGAATTCCTTACTAAGCCTTAGAGACCATAAGTGGGCGCATATGAAAAGAGGAAGGAACTTGGACCACCGAACGAACTATAAAGCATTATAGAGCTCTCGTTTAAAGGACGAGCAGACTACTAAGTAGCGCTCTCACTTTATAAATAAGACTAAGCCGATTATAATAAAGAGACCGATAGGATTAAAGCCCTTAAGAACTAGGTTATGATAATAATCAGCTTACATCTCGTTAGAACTTTATATCTTACCGGAACCAGCATTAAAGAATGGTATAACAGCCTGAAGCTTTAAGTAGGAAGGACGGAAGCAGAAGAAAGGATGTTTGCTCGAAGCAACTATTAATAAGCAGTTAGACCGCTTATAAAGCTGCCTCGCGATATAAGTAAGTAGATTTTAGACTGGGAGCAAGCATTCTGTAAAGTAAGGTAGAATACTGTGCTTAAGGTCCAGAATACGGAAGATTAGTTTAACGACTTTAAAAAGGCGATTAAAGGATCAGACCCAGAGTGGAAGTACTAGATCCAGGCTTTTAACATGACACACCGCGTGAAGATCGAAAGAGGCACTCTTAACTACCGCGAACTCACTAACGCAGTTAACAGGCAGTTGCTCACCATGAATAATAATAACAAGACTAAACCAGAAGTTAGAAAAGGCTCCTTCCATAATCGCTAGCGACAAGACGATAAGAGCAAGGGAGAAGACTATAGAAAGAAGAGAAGCAATAAAAGAAAGCATTCACTAAGCGAGAAGTCTAAGGATAAGCCTAAGTGCAGTGCGTGTAAGCTACCTTACCACATGCTAGAAAGGTGCTACTACGTGTTCCTTAAGCTGGCCCTAAACTGGTTTAAATCCTTCGAAAAGATATAAGAACAAGCAGATAAGGCCCTTAAAGAGGATAAAAAGCTAAAGAAGGAGATTAAGGAGCTAAGGAAACAGAAGAAAATAAAGAAAGAGGATTTAATAACTAACGATTTAAGGCAGAAGGAGCACTCTTTAAAGCGCTCGTAACTGTTTAAGAGGATGGCAGAGATTAAAGCAAGCTTTATAATTATAAAGGGAGCAGCGTTTATAACCTAATCTTACCCTCTTATACACTCGGCAATACTTAACTTTAAATCCACCCTCCACATCTTTAACCAAATAAGCCGCTTCTTAAAGTTCAGAAGAGCGGCGTTAAGCGACTGCATTTAGGCAAGCGACCATTAAATACCGATTTAAAAATATAGCGAAGTGGATATTAAGGTTTAAATGCTAGCCGGAAGAAAAAGACTTTTACGCTTATATAACGTAGCGTACTACGAAGAAATTGCTTATAACCTAGTTTCCTTATGAAAGCTACGTAAAAGAAGGTTTTATTAAGACAATAGATTAAATCCCACGCTCTTAAAATGATTAAACGGATCAGTCTTATGCGCTTTAACCGAATAACACGGCTAATTCGTAATAAAGTATATCTTAAAAGACGTTAATAGAGCGACCTTATACGCACGTAAGAACCAATTTAACACATGGACTAAGAGAAGGCTTATAAGAGCAGATACGCTCAGATGGCACCTCCGTCTCAGTTACTTAGGTCCAGGAGCTCTCGAGCACCTTATTAACAGTTCTTAAGGGGTGCGAATTAAGGGCATTATAACGGCAGAATGTAACGCTTACGTATAAGGAAAAATAAAGCGTTAAATAAGGCGTTACCTTAAGGAGCTACGCGAGGGAGCAGGAGAAAGACTGGCAATCGATTTCCACGATTACGAAGAAGATTAAGAAGGCTATTTTAGCTAAATGCTAATAACATGTTATATAACTAGCTATATGTAGGATTTTTACTTAAAAGACCGAACCGCGGTATTAATTATCACCGCGTTAAAAATCTTATTAAGCTTACTGGAACGTTAATACGAGATTAAAGTTAAAGTTATCGAATGTAATAACGAAATGGTCATTATTAAACTTAAAGTGAAACACTTTATTAAGCTTTAAAGCATTAGAATCGAGCCTTTACCTCCTTATACGTAAGCGTTAAATAGCGGCGCTAAACGCTTAAAGGGTGTGGTAATAAATAAGATGCGCTTAATAAGAGTAGAAGTAAAGCTCTTAAGCTAACTTTAAAGAGAGATATTAAGAACTGCGGTATATCTGTTAAACTGTATGCTAAGATATAAGAACGGATAGAAAACTCCATTCGAAAGCTTTCACTTAAAGGATAAGGAGTAAAGGAAGCTATCCTAAGCCCACTTATAGACATTTAGCTGTAAAGCTTACGCCCTTACTACGGAAGCTATAAAGCGGGAAAACTGTAAATAACGTATAAATCCTAAGGCTTAAATCAGTTATCTAATCGGCTATAATTCGACGAATGTTTACCGTATTTAAAACCCAGCGCTTAATAAGGTCGTGGTTATAAGAGACGTGATCGTCGATAAGAAAAGCTTCTTTAACGGGAACCTTTAGAAAATGCGAGATGATATTTAGTAAGTCGATTTAAAAGCCTTAGCCGAATGGCTTTAACAGAACGGAGAGTAAGAAAATTAAGATGAGTAAGTTTAACTATTAAAGGAAGATTTCTAAGAAGTAAGAGACTTAAAGGACTTTACAGAAAGCGAATTTAAAGCGTAAGAAGTGACTAAGAATACTGATGCTGGACTATAAGAAGTAGTAAATTAAGGCTTTAAGGATCAGTTAGGGTCGAAAGAGTATATAAAGGCTAGATTTAAGCTTCTTCCTACTCCACCACCCTTATTACCGGCAGTAATGCTAGCAGCTGTAATAACCTCGTTAAAGAAGCCGCCCTTTCTAGACCTTAAAGGACGCTTTATAGAAAAGGAAGAAGCAGTGGATTAATTAAGGCGGGAAGAAGGGAAATAAACCTTAATGCCTTAACTGGGCGTAAGCTAATTAAGGTTATAAGAAAAAACGATACTTTAACTAGGCCGTAACGCAAGCTAATTAAGGTTAAAGGTTCTTAACAGTAATGTTAAGAGAATACAGTTAAGCGTAAGCTAATTAAGGCTGGAAATAAGCACTAAGAGCTAACTGGGCGCAAGCTAATTAAGGTTAGAGCATACCTCAGCTGCTTTAAAGATACACTACACGGAATGCTAATAAGGCGCCTTCTTCGTAAGGACCTAAGCAGGAAAGGTAGTTAATTTAAGATAGAAGGTCCTTATAAAAGCTATCGTGGAAAGGTTATTAAGGAAGCCTTGGTCACTGCATCGTAAGGATCTCCCCCCTCCTTTAAAGAGCTACAGAGAGCTTAAGAATCACCCTTTAAGAAGACTGTTTAAAGAAGCAGAGAAAGTACATTTATAAAGCCATAAGGACATGAAGTCCTAAGTGGAAATCAGTTTTAAAAACTTAAGCACTAAAGGACAGAAGATCTTAAATTGCAAGTAGGTATACGTGTATAAATTTAACAAGCATAGCAGGTTCGATAAGGCTAAGGCGAGGCTCGTTATAAGAGGCGACCAGCAGCTTCTCGACCCTTACGTAAGCAGTTACGCAGCGACCTTAGCAGGAAGGTCCTTTCGAACGCTGATCGCTATTACCGCCCAATACGATCTCGAGCTATTGTAATACGACGCAGTAAACGCGTTCGTGAACGCAGAGCTCGACGAAGAGGTATTCATGAAGATGCCTCCCGGCCATCGAAAGGCTAAAACAATACTTAGGTTAAGGAAGGCGCTGTATAGTTTGCGGCAGTCACCACTACTTTAGCAGCGATCCCTTACCCAGACCTTACGTAAACTCGGTTTCTAACCGATACTACATGAACCCTATTATTTCAGTAAGGATGGAGTGCTCCTTTTCTTTTACGTTAATAATATAACCCTCGCGTTCTACGAGAAAGACCGATCTAGAGCCCTCTTCCTAATTAAACAACTGAAGTAAAGCTATAAGCTCATTAAAGGAAAAGACCTGCAGTGGTTTCTAGGCATTAATGTGCTTAGAAACAGAGAAAAGAAGCTTATCTGGCTATCCTAATTATCCTACATCGAGAAGATCGCTAATCTGGCGCAAACAAAGCAGGCAGCGAGTACCCTAATGGCTAAAGAAGAGCTCCTCCCTTTCGAAGGCTTAGCTAACAAGACCGACATCATCACGTACCTACGGAAAGTGGGTTCCCTACTGTACGCAGCAGTGATCACACGGCCCGACGTTGCCTTCGCTGTTTCGAGGTTAGCACGCTACGCAACCAATCCTGGACCTAAACACCAGGCCGCGGCAGATAAGGTGCTCCTATACTTACAGGAAACGAGGTATCTAGCGCTCCAATACGGCGGAGAAGATGATTTCCGAGTCGCTAGTGACGCTTCATTTACCGACAACACGGACAATCGAAAGAGCTCTTAAGCTTACGTAATGAAGCTGTTTAGAGAGATGATTAGATAGAGAGCTAATAAGCAAGATACGGTTATAACGTTAACAACAGAGGCTGAACTACTGGCCCTATTATAAGCCGCGAAGGAAGCTCTCTTTATAAGTAGATTGCTTAAGGAACTGGGAGTCGAAATCGATGCACGCATTCGAATAGAGTGTAATAACGCACAAACCATCAGGCTGGTAAACGCAGAGATCGCTACCCTTAAGACTAACCTACGGCACGTGGATATTCATAACCACTAGTTACGCTAGGAAGTCTAGAACGGAAACATCACAGTCTGTTACACTAAAAGCGCCGAGATGATAGCAGATGGAATGACCAAAGCACTGCTAAAGGGAGCATAGGAAAGCTTCCTGGAGCAGATGAACTTAAAGGATATCGAAGAAAGGATTACCGAGCGACGGAAAGAAGTCCTTAACGAAGAGGAAACTATAAATTACGAAGACTAAGAGTAGCCTCACATATCTGGTTCAGGCGCGCCCTGCAGGCTCACTTAAGGGGGTGTGTTAGATTGACCGGAGTAAGCAGTGAGGCGCCCAGGAAAGGAAGACCCATTGACTGCGTGGAAGCAGTGGATCTGGCCAATAAGAAGCCATGGAAGCCATGGAAGCCATGGAAGCCACTAAAGTCATGGAATGGGCGCTCCGCGCAGGAGATAAGGAGCGCCCGGGAGCTAGAGAAGTCTAATTGGCCGATCAGCCCGAAGGCCTATAAAAGTGGATAAATGATGATCCGTTAATAGAACGGCTGTTCCGAAGCTCCCTCCCATATAAACTGCGCTGGCTAGCAATTAGTTAGCTAGGAGAGAGAACATAAGCAATACATTACTTTTAACCTTAATTGAACGTGTGCAAGTAAGCCGTGACTTCTAACAATATCCTTATTATAAGATACGCTATTAGTTTTAAGATTATAAGACTTAAAGGTAATTAAAGATAAAATATTAAAAATGAAAGATTAAGTAAAAACATTAAGTTAAGAAGAAAGAAAGTTAATAAGAAAGAAGATATTACGTTTCTTACATTTAAGCAGTAAGGTTAATTTTAACGCGTCTTTTAAGTGGGGCTATTTATATCGATTATTATTAGTAATGGATTCTAAATAACGTAATATACGCTAATTCTTCACTACTTAATATAACTTATCCTCCTTATATAATATAATTATATTATACTTATTAGTTTAAAAATATCTTTCCTTACCATTAAGCTATCTAATATATATGTAACTTACTAATTAAGGTAAGAGAAAACTAAATATTAAATCCCTTAACTACGCGTATATTACCAGCGTATATTTAAGGGTTTATATTATTTATATATAGTAATATATATTATATAGCGCTTAAAATCCCGTTTTATAATAATTAATAAGATTTATTAACATGACTTAATATTTATTACTCGCATGTAATTTTAAGTAATACGTTAAGCAGTTATATATTAAGTTGTTAATGTTAAATTTTAAGTTATGTAATGAGTACTATAATTTAATAGTTACCGAATTTATAAGTTGAAAATTATATACTATTTAGAAATCTTTATTTGGTTTTAAAGGAAAAAGTATATTTATATATTATAAACTTTCTCTAACGTATATAATACCTTATTATTTATATAATAAGGAAGACTTTTATAGTATATTAAATGTACTTTTAAGAATATCTTCTCGGTAAGACGTTAATAAGTTAAGTTATTATAAGTAAATTAATATTATACTTAATTAAGTTTATTAATAGTAACTCTTTTAAAGATAGCATAAAAATGTTATAATATATAAAGCATAATCACTTTATTAATTCGAGTTTATCTTTAATATTATATAATATACCGACCTTTATTTATAACTTTTCTTATTAAATGTTAACTTAATAGTTAAGTATTATTAATAACTTATACTTTTATAAGTGGTGGCTTATTATAAAAGTGTCTTCCTTTACGTTAAATTTCCTTATATAAAATAATGAGTACTTATGTATTAGGTTTAATACATGAGTTTTTAAGGAGATTTTAATTACGTTTGTTCTTATTAAGGCATAACGTTATATATCCTTATTATAATGTTTAAACCATGTTACTATACCATCTTTAAATATGTTTTATAAGTCACATTCTATATATTTATATATTATATATTCCTTTACATGTAAATACTTAATAAATATACTTTTAAAAAATAATGATGTAAGCCTTTTACTATATATATAATTTATTAAATCATTATAATCACGTTAAAAATCCTTCTGATTAGTATTTTAAATATCCACCGATATATATAAGTTCTATACTAATACTAAGGAATACTTAATGGTAAGAACTTTATTTTTAATATAATATCCTTATCGTTTAACTTCTCGTATTACGTTAGTTAGCATTATTAAATCTATATGATTTTTTCCTTTTAATAAGATTTAAATTGCTCGTATATATACTTTAAAGTAGATTTTCAGTGATGATATTAATAATAGTGTTAATGATAATAATATTAATATAAATATTATACTTCAGATAACGCGTAAAAAATTTAACGCCACTATTTTCACTTTATCAGATAATAAGCATAACTCGTTATGGTATTAAGGTCGAAAATGTTTATCCCGTAAAGACTTTAATAATGCTCTGGACCTTATTACTTTATTATATATTAAAACTATTTTATTAATAAATATTTTATTCTATTCTTAATAAATCAATTTCTTATTCCTTACACTTAAACTTTTCTTACTCCCTTTATATTAACTAATTTTATAAATACCTTTACCATTATTAATATATATAACTTTAATTTAATTATACGTAATAACATTAACCTATATTTATCCTTATTATTTAAATAATCTTATTCCTTATTATTAGTCCTTATATTTATTACTTTAAGCACCTTAACTCCTTTTAAATCATAGTTTATAATAAATAACACTCCTTTAATATATCTTTACTTCCTTCGTATCATAATAATACCTTTATACTAGTCTTATATAGCCTTAACTTTAGTTAACTAACCCATATTTAAAAGCATGTTAAATAAATCTTAATTACTAAATATATATACTGGTATAATTATTATAATCCCACCGATTATAACTTTTATCATAATATACTTATTAATAGTTACTTTTTCGTCATTTATTAATAAGACTAATAGTAATATTAATATGTTTTTAATCATTAGTCTTAATTATATAACTATTTTTAAGCTAATTAAATTGATTATAGCTCTGTAGTTTATTATTAAGCACGTTATTAAATGTTTTTTAATCGTTTAAATTATAAAAATTAAACTAATATTATCTTTATCGATATTAAATCTAATATCTTTCGCTTATTTTTCAGAGTATAAGAGCTGATAAAATTAACCTGCGTAATAAGTGGCGTTTAAATTACCTTTAATAAGCCTTTTTTTATTATATAAACTAAATTAATTACTTTCTTTCTTATACATCCTTTCTTTTTATGTTCTTATGCTTAAATTAATTTATTGAAATTAACTTGAACTTTTAATATAATATTTATAAGCATTAATAAATTTATTATAACGTTTATTTAAGATAAGAATTCATTTATATTAAATAACTTAACTTTATAATGATTTATTATAATAATATAATTTTATTATCATATATCTACCTTATATAAAACATGATTTATATTATTAATATCTTAAGGTGTAATAACTATCGAGACTTTAAGTACTTTAAGTTATTATATAATACGTGGGATTAAAGGTAGTTAAATAATAATAAGTAATAATTAAGTACTTTTAATAGTATTCAGAGTTAAATTATAAATAATCTTTTTTATAACTTTAAGTAACGTAATAATAACCTTTAATAATATAATAATAATCTTTAATAGTGGCGAAGATAAAGGTAAGGATAATGGTGACATTAGTAATAGTTATATTAATAATAAAGTTATATATAATAAAAGAGTAATATAAATAATGTCTTTTATTACCGATGATAAGTTAGGTCCTTATTATATAGGCTCGTTATCATTATATATTTCGCGCCCTTTTTACGTTTCTACTTTTAATTTTACTTTTACCCTTTTAAATATTTATAACCATATATTAAATTTTAGTTTTTCGATTTTTCCTTTTTATACGTTAATCATTATTACCGCGTCCTTTTAACATGCTCGATACTTTATTATAATAGCCTATAAAGCTTATTATTATGGTAATACTTTCAGTATTATTAAAATAAATCATGCATTTACCAGTGCTACTTAAGCTAATTATTATTATATTTAATATAATAATAACGTATATTATCGCGGCGAAATTTATTATTTATATGGATTTTACTATTAATTTTACTATTTAAGCGTATACTATTTAAGTATATTTTATTATTTAAGCATATATTATTTTAAGCTTTTATTTTAAGCTTATTATAGCTTTAAAAAATACTAAGCTCGATTAAAGTCGATTTATTCCTTTAATGATTTAAGGTGTGGGTAATTTATTAAGTAATAATTATATTCCTTATAGTCGAAATATATTAGCCTATATTTATCTCATTATCCACTGCTTTAATCTTAATCGCGTTAACTTTATTCTTCCCTTAATGTTTAATTATCATTTTAATGTTATTAGTAATCTTACTGATTTCATAAATACTTTTATTATTATTAGTATCTTTATAGTTAGTATTCTTATTATTAATATCCTTACTATTAAGGATAAAATTCATTTAGTTACTAATATCTTACTCGCTTATATTATAGTAATGGAGATGGTATTACTAGCATTACCAGTATTAGTAGCATTATAAGTATTTATAACATCGTTAATATTTATAACATTATCGACTATTATAATATTTAAATGCTATTAGCTAATAGTAATAATTTACTGATAAGCTTTATTTAAGAAACTTATTACATAACTTAAATAGCCTTTTTTAACCATTTTAAATTTATAATTATTATAAGGGTTATCTTTATCCTTAACTTTCCACCTTATAAATATTCCTATTTATATTCTTTTAAGTTAATATTTACTTATATCTTAATTATCTATACTAAGTTTATATATGTAATAATGTTAGTGAAAGCTTTCTTAAAGTAGTTAATAACGATTATTATACTTATTCTTAATAAACTTTACTTTATATCTTTTTTTATATCCTTATCATCATCGTTATTATTAAGATTAATTAATAAGTTCATTATAAGGAGCCGTTTATAAGCGCTATCCCTTAATTTTAAGCTAATAATCTCGCCTTATCTTAAGTATTTTATTAAAGCCTCTTCTAGTTTTCATTTAAAATATGTAATTTCATTAATTAAGTCGTTATTTATCACGTTATCCTCCTCTAATAAAAACCACTTAAAGAATGCTATTTTAATAGTCTCTTAATTATATTTAAACTCATGATTTAACTCAGTTTACTATTAAATGAAGGCCTCTCCTTTTAATTTAATAATAAAATGGGTTTTAAGTGCCTTTTAACGACCAGCTTAATTAATAATTCTCGATAAGTCGAGGTTTACTTTTAAGCTATTAACGTCAAAATTACTTTCTTTATAAAGGCTACTTTAAAATTTAAGCTAATTTAAACTCATTATTATATTAAGTTAAAATCGAAGGTATAAGATTTATATTTATGATAATATTATCGAGGTTAACACTTATAATATATCCTTATTAATATTAACCGCGTTAATATTATAAGCTTTAATCAGATAATTACTTCGAATTACATTAGTTAATAACTATTAAACGCGTCTTTAATTTATAATAATTACAGTAGTACCGATAATGTAATGATTATTTATTATGTTATATTAAATAAATATAAGTTAGAAATATACTTTAATCCTGGAGATATGAGTTAGTTTTAAAAGATCAGTAATGTTAAAACTTTAGCCTTAAGGTTAACTTTCGACAACTTTAATAACTTTACTAAATCCTTCTAAGCTAAATTAAGTGATTACGAGTAATTAAGTGATTATTATATTCGTGAAACTTTAATGAGTATTATATTATAAACGAAACTATTTATATATAAAGTTAAAATTATTATTAATATAGCGTAGCGATTATTAAATAATAAATAGCGAGCGTTGTAATTAATTAATTAAATTAAGTAGCTAAGGTAAAGTTAAGAAGTAGTTAGTAAGTTGAAAAAAAAAGACTTAATATAAGGAAAAACTTTAAACGCGTAAATACATTATAACGCGTAATAAAGTATGTTAATAAGTCTTTTAATACGAACTAATAACTTATACATAAATAGTGACGTTAATATAATACGACGATCAGATGATCTTATAAATTAAAAGTGAGCTTAAGGATTTAAAACATAATATGTATATTAAAGGTAGCTTATAAAGGCTATTATAAGTTATTACCTTAGACTAAATCGATTTTATTTATAAATAAGTCATTCTATTAGTATTCTTATACGTATATATCACGTAATATTATAATATCTAATAAAGAAATATATAAATAAAACGAATTATATAAATATTATAACTACTTTTATCTTTTATAATAAGTAAGTAAACGAAAAAAACACGACTCTTATTATTATAATATAAGAAAGTCGACGAAAGAAAGATAATAATAAAGTTTTTTTAAAAGAGAAGAGAAAAGAAGAGAGGGAAAATTTTCATAAGTAAGCTTATCTTTTTATATATAATGTACTTCTTTTATAAAATCAGAGAGAAGAGATGTATATATATAAACAGTAGAAATTACGCATCGATTTTCAACTATAAAGGAAAGAAAGATTTATTATATCGGAAAGAGAGTCTTTATAATATAAGAAGGAAATCCTTATAAGGGAAGGAGATAATTTACATGTAGTTATATAATGTAGATAGTAAGCAGGTTTCTAAGTCATTTCTTTTAATCAATATTATTAAGATAGTAGTTATTAACTACTTATAACCTTTTAATTTTTAACGAGTTAACATTCAATGTGCTTATATGCATATACCCTTAATAATTTCCATTTCTTCGAAATTTTTAAGTGATTCATATGCTTATTAAAAATCCAGCTTCCTTATTAAAACACAAATCCATCCCACCATTTAAGTTATTTAAGATCTATTATAAAGATATCGTAAATAACTAAAAAGGAGGTAAATATCGTAATATTACTCCTATATTTATGAAAAAATACCTGATATAAGTTTTATGCTTATAAGAAAACAATATACCCGAATCCTTCAGCGCGTAAAAATAATAATGACTATACTCGAATCTCTTAGCATATAGGAAAATAATAATAAATAGCACCTGAATCTCTTAGCGTGCTAATAATAAAAAATTTAGTCTTAAATCCCTTATAAACTTAAAAACAAATAAAAATCAAGGATATCTAATTAATGCAAATGCCCTTTAACCTAAGCATAACCTTTATAAAACAATAATTAATAATAATAATAAAAAAAAAAGATTAAGCACCTATTAAGTACTTAAAAATATAGGAAAGAATAGTTTAATATTTTTTAAGATTTATAATTTACCTATCTTTTTATATAAATGTAATAGTCTTAACCTATGTGCCTTCTCTTTATATTATAAAAAAACATGAAAGTAATAAGCTACGGCTATTAAGTAGTAATAGTGATAAAGAATTGCTACCTTCAGTGACGAGCGCACAACGTCCCGCCTTATAGTATTCATAAAGGAATGTATTAAAAGTCACGGCTTACTTACATACATTCAATTAAGGTTAAAAGTAGTGTCTTGCTTATATTCTATCTTCTAGCTAGCTAATTACTAATCTGCGTAGTTTACATGGGAGGGAGCTTTAGAATAGCCGTTTTATTAACGGATCATTATTTATCTACATTTATAAGCCTTCGGGTTAACTGGCTAATTAAACTTCTTTAACTCCCGAGCACTCCCTATCTCCTACGCTAAGCGCCCATTTTATAACTTCAGTAGCTTTCATAGCTTTCATAGCTTTCATGGCTTCCATAGCTTCTTATTAGCTAGATCTACTACTTCCACGCAGTTAAGGGGTCTTCCTTTCCTAAGCGCCTCACTGCTTACTCTGGTCAATCTAACACACCCCTTTAAGTGAGCCTACAGGGTGCGCCTGACTTAAATATGTAAGGCTATTCCTAGTCTTCATAGTTTTCATTAACCATGATATCTTCTGCTTTGCTAAGGACTTCTTTCCATCGCTCGGTAATCCTTTTTTCGATATTCCTTAAGTTTATCTGCTCTAAGAAGCTTTCTTATGCTCCCTTTAGCAGCGCTTTAATTATTTTATCTGCTATCATCTCGACGCTTTTAGTGTAATAAACTATAATATTCTCTCTTTAAACTTCTTAACGTAACTAATGGTTATAAATATCTACGTGCCGCAGGTTAGTCTTAAGGGTAGCGATCTTTACGTATACTAGCTTAATGGTTTATAAGTTATCACACTCTATTCGTATGCATGCGTCGATTTTAACTCTTAGTTCCTTAAGCAATCTGCTTATAAAGAGAGCTTCCTTCGCGGCTTGTAATAGGGCTAGTAGTTTAGCCTCTATTATTAACGTTATAACCGTGTCTTATTTATTAACTCTCTACTTAATCATCCCTTTAAATAGCTTCATCGCATAGGCTTCAGAGCTTTTCTGATCGACCGTATTATTAGTAAATAAAGCGTTATTAGCGACTTAAAAATCATTTTCTCCGCCATATTAAAGCGCTAAATACCGTGTTTCCTATAAGTATAGGAGCACCTTATTTACCGCAGCCTGATGTTCGGGTTTAAGATTGGTTACATAGCGGGTTAACCTTGAAATAGTAAAGGCAACGTCGAGCCATATAATTACCACTACGTATAGTAAGGAACCTACTTTTCACAGGTATGTAATAATGTTGGTCTTATTAGTTAAGCCTTCGAAAGGAAGGAGCTCTTCTTTAGCTATTAAGGTGCTCGCTGCTTACTTTATTTACGTTAAATTAATGATCTTCTTAATATAAGATAATTAAAACGATTAGATAAGCTTTTTTTCTCTATCTTTAAGCACGTTAATGCTTAAGAACCATTATAATTCTTTTTCTTTAATAAGCTTATATCTTTACTTTAATTATTTAATTAAGGAGAGAGCTTTAGCTCGATCTTTCTCGTAAAACATTAAGATTATATCGTTAACGTAAAAGAAAAGGAGCACTTTATCTTTAATAAAGCAATAAAGTTTATATAATATTAATTAGAAACCGAGTTTACGTAAGGTTTAAGTAAGTGATCATTACTAAAGTAATGATGAGCGTCGTAAACTATATAATGCCTTCTTAAGTTTAAGTATTATTCCAGCCTTTCAATGGCCGGGAGGCATCTTTATAAACACCTCTTTATTGAGTTTTACATTTACGAAAGCGTTAATTGCATCGTATTATAAAAGCTCGAGATTGTATCGAGCCGCGATAATGATCAGCATTTAAAAGGATCTTCCTATTAAGGTTGCCACGTAGCTGCTTATGTAAGGATCGAGAAGCTATTAATCGCCTCTTATAATGAGCCTCGCCTTAACCTTATTAAACCTATTATACTTATTAAATTTATATATATATACTTACTTATAGTTTAAGATCTTCTGTCCTTTAGCTTTTAAGTCTCTTAAGCTAATTTTCACTTAGGACTTTATATCCTTATAGCTTTATAAATATACTTTTTTTACTTCTTTAAATAGTCTTCTTAAAGGGTAGTTCTTAAGCTCTTTATAGCTCTTTAAAGGTGATAAGAGGTCTTTATGGTGTAATGACTAAAGCTTCCTTAATAACCTTTTTATGATAGCTTTTATAAAGACCTTCTATCTTAAATTAATTACCTTTCCTGCCTGAGTCCTTATAAAGAAGGCGCCTTATTAGCATTCCATGTAATGTATCTTTAAAGTAGCTAAGGTATGCTTTAACCTTAATTAGCTTGCGCTTAATTAGCTCTTAGTGCTTATTTTTAGCCTTAATTAACTTATACTTAGCTATATTCTCTTAACATTATTATTAAGAACCTTTAACCTTAATTAGCTTACGTTACAGCTTAATTAAAGTATCGTCTTTTCTTATAATCTTAATTAGCTTATGCTTAGTTAAGGCATTAAGGTTTATTTCCCTTCTTCCCACCTTAATTAATCTATTACTTCTTCCTTTTTTATTAAGCATCCTTTAAGGTCCAGAAAGGGTGGCTTCTTTAATGAGGTTATTATAGCTGCCAGCATTACTGCCGGTGGTAAGGGTGGTGGAGTAAGAAGAAGCTTAAATCTAGCCTTTATATATTCTTTCGACCATAATTAATCCTTAAAGCCTTAATTAACTACTTCTTACAGTTTAGCATTAATATTTTTAATCGCTTCTTACGCCTTAAATTTGCTTTTTATAAAGTCCTTTAAGTCTCTTACTTCTTAAAAATCTTTCTTTAACGGTTAAACTTACTTATCTTAATTTTCTTACTCTCCATTTTATTAAAGCTATTCGACTAAGGCTTCTAAATTAACTTACTAAATATTATCTCACATTTTTTAAAGGTTCCCATTAAAGAAGCTTTTCTCATTAACGATTACATCTCTTATAACCACGACCTTACTAAGCGCTAGGTTCTAAATATAGTAAACTGTCACGAATCTAGAAGGGCTAGCAGCCGGCAGGCAACTGGCGGCAGAACGGCAGGCCCAGGCGGGGCTGGCGGCTAAACGTGAAACCAGGAAAGACGGCACAGGGCAGAATAGACTAGTGGGGCTTAACCCCGCTAGTGTGGACCAATCAGCAGTGGATCACTGGGATCACGGAAAGCGTGGGTGATCTAAGGTGATCCTCGCGGTAAAGGATCATTAGGCTCACGAAGAGCCTAGGTAATCTAGAGTGATCCTAAGTGTAGAGGATCACCAGGCTCACGAAGAGCCTAAGTGATCTAAAGTGATCTAAGAAGTATATATACGATGGTCGTGACTGCGACTTAAATAGTTTCCCTTTGTCACGATAGTAATTAATATAAGTGCTTAAGCTATTATCTACAGTCTTGTGTCCAAACCTAAGTGCAACGCATTGCCAGAGCCTCACTAAGTCAGCAACCTCATTAGAGTTCCATTGTCAGTTCCCTAGCAGTGTGGACGCCGGATTGTCACACGTTAATTACTCCCTTTGTTCTGTTACGGAAAAACGAAGGAACTTTACGAACACCATGTCTTAGCCAGTGCAGCCTACGATGGAAGAAGCAGTTAGCCAGCTCGTGGAGCAGGTCCGAGCCCTGACGCTGGAGAGTAAGGAAACACGCGATAAAGTCGATAGCGTCGAGGAAAAGAGAGAGGAACTGGAAGAGAAAGTGGATGTAAAGAATAAGGTGAAGCTGCCGGTGCCATTACGTTTCGACGGCACGCAGGACAAGCTGCAGCCTTGGTTGCTAGCAGTACGTTCGTACTGTTCACACCACGACGAGAAGTTCGCAGACGGCGAGGACGAGTCGGTGTTTACCATTTCATTGCTAGAAGGAAAGGCTGCCAGGTGGTGCAGCTCGGCACAGAAGGAGTGGTTGGAGGAAGACGGAAATAAGAAACTTTCACCACACACCAGTCGACTGTACGACGGGATTGAGGCATTCGCGGAGGAGATCACGAAGGTGTTCGGGGAGCAGGATAAGGTTCGCCGAGCCGAAGAACGACTAGGACGGCTGAAGCAGACTAAAGCGGCGTTTACTTACGTAACAGAATTTATGCAGGAAATCATGAAGACACGTTAGAATAAGGATGCGTAGAAGCGAGTGTTTTACGAAGGACTGAAGGATAGCGTGAAGGACGAAGTGTATAAGGTGGATTGGCAGGAGTTAGAGCTCGACGCCTTTATCGCGCTGGCAGTTAAGATCGACGACCGTAACTTTGCTAAGCAGCGAGAGAAGAAGGGTGGGAAGAGCTACTAGCCTGTCGGAAACGCATTAAAAGACAGTTATAAAAAGAACAAGTATAAGGGAACGTCGTGGGGGGCACACTTTGGACCTATAGACGTCGACGCAGCGTAAGCTTAAGTAGGAAGACCCCGAGACAAAGCTAACATACAGTGCTATAATTGTAATAAGAAAGGACACTACGCGCGAGAGTGTAAAAAGCAGAAGAAGATTGGATGGAAGCCGGTCTTAAGGAAGGAAGCGGCAAACGTCTTAAAGGAGGTAAAAGGGCTAGAAGCCGCGTGCGCTAGCTATAACAGCGGGGAGGACGCTGCGGACGACGATTAAACGCTAGGAGGAGAAGTTAACGGCAGTAGCGATAGTAACGGTTTTAACGAGACGAACCAGTAAGGCGTGGTGGACGACGACTTAAGAATCTCGTTCGACCATGTCGAGCCGCTATTAGGGCTACTGCTAATAGCTGAATAGTGGGGGTTAACGCTAACTTAGGACGAGAGGGGGCAGTGGAGCACCACCCAGGTAAGCTAGACGTTAGGACCGAGTGCGGTTTACTTATAAAGTAAGGTACTTAAAGCATAAGGGGTGATAATGATAGTTAGGAGCGAGTTGTAAAAGAAGTAAGAGGACCTGGAAACGGTTAAACAGGCTTATATATAACTTTAAAGCGACGTCGTGTAAACTATAGGATTAGTTATAATAATTAGGACCTAGTAGGACGGACCATTAGGACTAGAAGAAGAGGAGGAAAAAGACGTAATCGTACTACCGGAATAGGAGTACGAGGGCGAGGAAGAGAAACGGATGGTAAAAGGATAGCCGTCCATCTCGTGGTGCGACTATTAGAAGCGGAAAGGAGCAGTGTGCGACGGAAGAACGACCTCTTACATCCGAGAACACGGGTACGGATCGAGGGAGGAAGTGTACACCGAAGATATAAATAAGTTGGATTAGAGACACGGAGAGCACCCACAGGTAGCGTGGTTTCATTACATCTACCACGGGTACAGAACTCACTATAAGGAGAAGCATAAGCACGATTTCTAGCCGGAACGACTACGAGACACTAACGGGAGAGTGGAGCCGGTTCGGTAAGTGTACTAAGCGAGCTTATTAAGAGGCCGTTAGGAAGTGAAGCGGTGTAAAGACCCGGCACTAAACGTCGTTAGGGTAGCGATACGACCACGACACTGGTACCCGGCAGCATGCAGAAACAGCAGGGCGTAAGTAAACGTTTCGTTGCCGTATTATGTGGCTAAGGACTGTATGCACTATATAAGGATAAAGTGCGGGCAGTGGCACGAGAACCGTAATAAGTCTCGACCACCGCGGAAGCACGTAACTAAAAGGGCTGGTGACGAAGGATGGCGGCACGCTAGCCAGACGTGGCTGAGCGGATTCGACGCGCTGGACGAAAGAGAATTAGCTGTAAGACCGAGCACCGAGACCACACGAGAGGAGGAGGAGCGGGCCGCGAGTGCCTAACTCTATAATGGAGCTAATGTTATCGACAACGGGGGGATCGGCAACACGGTATAAGAAGAAAACCTTTAGGAGCAGGAAGTGGCGGAAACCGACGTTGCTTAGCAGGACCGCAGGTTATATGTAAATGTGGAATGGGAAGGACATCGGATCCGAGCATTAGTCGACGGAGGATCATAAGTAAACTTAATGTCACTAAAGGTTGTTAATAAGCTATAAATGTTTTAAGAAGAGAAGCAGTAACCGGTAGTGATTAAGGGACCGTTCGATACGCAGTGGGCTAAGAGAGTAACGGTACCATTAAACATTCGAGTTAAAGGAAAGATTACGAAAACGACGTTCGACATCGTGGATATAGGGCCGAGTAAGGATATAATTTTAAGGCGCTTATAGCACGAGGAGTATAACTTAAATATCAGTTAGAAGGGCGGTGGCTACCTGCGACTAAGATAACGGAAGCACCCGACCATTAAAAAGAAAGATTCGCTAGGAAGCTAAGACGCTGAGATAACGCCGGCACGGGAGTTATTAAAGGAAGACGGCGAAGTCGATATATACTCCGTAAAAGAGAATGGACATTTAATACATTAAGGACGGGTCACTTAGGTGGAAGCCGTAAATACTGCCGTAATAGTAAGTAAGTTTGTATATTACTAACAGAACGGGGGGACTCGGAAGAATAGTGTACCACCGGAGTATTAAGGTTACTTAGCATTCGAGAGCAAGCATCTAAAAGGATTATTAAAGAGAGGTCCGTAGGACTATGAAATTAAGCTTAAGGAAGGAGTATAGCTACGACTCTTTAAAGTGTATTATAGTAACGCACGATAAGACGAGGAGTTAAGAAAATACCTAAAAGAAAACTTAAAAAGAGGATATATTAAGGAATCGACATTACTAATAAGGTATTTAATGTTGTTTGTTTTAAAGAAGGATGGGAAGCTTCGCATGTATGTAAACTATCGACAGTTAAACGATTAAACGGTAAAGAATCGTTATCCGTTACTATTAATCTCGCGTTTAAGGGACCAGTTAGCTAAAGCGAGGTACTTCACGCGGTTAAACCTTCCTGTCGCTTACGCCCACATTCGTATTAAAGAGGGCGACGAATGGAAGACCGCATTTCGCACGCCTTACGGGCACTACGAATACCTTATAATGCCGTTCGGACTAACGAATACGCCTGCCACGTTTTAAGCCGTTATTAACCATGCGATATGACTATATTTAAACAGAATAGTAGTGTGTTATCTCGACGACATTCTTATTTTTTCGAGAACGCTAAAGGAACATAAAGGACACGTGAGGGAAGTGCTCGACGCGCTACAACAGCATAAGTTATTAGTAAATAAGGAGAAGAGCGAGTTCCACGTATAAAAGACCGTGTTCCTAAGATATTTAATATCGCCGGGACAGGTTAAGATGGAACCGGAAAAGGTGGAGGCAGTACGGAACTGGCCGACACCGACGAACGTCACGGAGGTACGAGCCATCGTCGGGTTCGTAAACTTCTACCGAATGTTCGTTAAAGGCTTCGGGGAGGTGGTGCGACCGTTACACGATCTAACTAAGAAGGACGTGGAATTTCATTAAGGGAAGGATTAAAAGCAAGCATTCCAGCAGCTTAAGGAGCTTATCGTAAACGACCCTATGCTAAAGTTGCTTAACCTAACGAAACCGTTTAAAGTCGAAACCGATACATCGGATTTTACGATCGGAGGACAACTTAGCCAGAGGGATGACCAGGAGAAGCGACACCCTGTTACGTTCTTCTCGAGGGCCCTATTAGGACCAGCACTTAACTACCCGGTCCATAATAAGGAGCTTATAGCCATCGTTAAAGCGTTTAAGGAGTGGACACCGTACCTAAGTGGAACGGCGTACCTAGTATAAGTGTATACGGATCATAAGAACCTATGGTATTAAACGAGCTTACAGAACCTGAACGGGAGATAAGTAAGGTAAGTAGAGTTTATAACAGACTTTAACTTCGAGATACATTACGTTAAAGGATCGGAAAACGTAAGGGCAGACGCACTAAGCAAACGAGCGGACCATAAGAAAAGCGAAAAGAAGGAGACGTTACTAGTCCTAAAGGAACGAGAGGACGGATCGCTCCGGCATTAACCACGAATTAACGAGGACTGTTTCGCAACGGAACCACTGCAGGCTTAACTGGAAAGCTGTGCCGTGTATCGAGAACAACGACCTAACTTCGGGAAGTACTAAGAAAAACTCGATAAGGAGACACAGGCCGAGTAGGAAGCAGGTGAAAAAGAAAAAGGGGTGTACTTATAGTAACGAAAGCTGTAGCATGAAGGGAAAGCGTATATACGATTAAAGCAACGAACGGAAGTTATATAACAAATCCACGAGTCACCGTTAAGAGGACACTTCGGAATCACGCGCACTGTTCATTAAGTGTAACGATACTTTAGCTAGCTAAGGTTAAAGGAGAGCGTAAAGGAGGCATTAAAAGGATGCGACCTATGTAATAAAATTAAGGCTGTAAAGCACTAGCCGTACGGGTTATTAGAACCGTTACTAATAGTAAAAAGAGTATAAGGATTAGTTACGATAAACTTTATTATTAAGTTACTACCGTTAAAGGACCTAATGACGGGAGTAATGTACGATAGCATTTAAGTAGTGGTGGAGAGGTTAATTAAGTGGGGAGCCTTTTTACCGTATTAAGAATCGACCACCATAAAGTAAATAGCGTTTCTCTTCGTAAGAGAAGTAGTAAGCTAACATAAATAGCCGGACGAGATCGTTACCGATAGAGACACGAGGTTCGCATCTAAGTTCTAATAAGCGCTAATAAAGAGGATAGCGGTAAAGAGTAAGCTTTCGACCGTATATCACTTACAGACGGATGGACAAACGGAACGAATGAATCAGGTGTTAAAAACATACTTAAAAGCATACGTTAACCGTAAGCAAGACGACTGGGTAAAATAACTACCGTGTACGCAGCTAGCGTATAACATAACGAGGACGGAGACGATAAAAGTAACACCGTTCTTCGCGAACTACGGGTACAAGGCAGACTTACGTTAGGGACTAAAAGTCCACGTACCACAAGCAGCTGTTACAGCTGAAAAACTTACCTTACTACACGAGAATTTAAAGGTCGAGCTGGAGTTTGTTCGATAAAGGATAAAGGATTACGCAGACCGAAAGCGCGTCGGAAGACCACCGTTAAAGGAGGGGGATAAGGTTTATCTCGTTAAAAGGAATTTAAAAACAAAGCGATTAAGCGATAAACTGGATTTTAAGAAAATCGGGCCGTTTAAAATCAGTAAGAAGGTTATAACGATAAATTACGAGCTAAACTTACTATCCACTATAAGGTTAAGAAGCAAGGTTTTTTATGTATCACTATTAGAACTAGCGCCGAAGAACGTTAAGCTAGAACGATACGTAAAAGTAGAAACCGAAAAAGGAGAGTTCGACGTAAAAAGCGTTTTAAACTTAAGAAAAGCAGTAAAAGGAATAAAGTACCTAGTTAAGTAAGAAGGGTACGGGTATAAAGAAAATACGTAGGAACCTATAGAACACCTGCAGAATTATTAACAGGAGCTATAACGCTTCCACTAACAGAATCCAGACCGCCCACGACACTAAAGCCTAAAGGACTAACGAGGAGCGCGTCTTAGTTAATCACATTAAGCGCGCCGAAGGACTAAGCGTCGAAGGCAGCAGCCTGCCTCGCGACAGTAGCCTCATCCGCAGCCTCCATCTCATTAAGAGAAGCTAAACCGCGGCGGGTCAGTTCGCTGCCGCGTGTCACTAAGGATCGTTTCTAACGACGCAAACGGTTTAAACGAGCGAGGGATTCGTCGAATTTCAGCTGAGCCTCGCGTTAGGCCTCTGCGGCCTTACGTTAAATCTCCGTAAGATTCTCACGCTCGGAACGGAACTGCCTTTCGGCATCTTACTCCGCTTCGTCCAGGCGCTTCGCCTCGGCGAGAATGCGAGCGACTAGGGGATGTTAGCAAGAAAGAGGAGGAGAGAAGCAAGGGAGTCCGGAACACAAACGGGAAGAAACCGGGACTCCGGAACCATCGTAAGAACGACCACGGCGGACACACTCGCCACAGCGACGGGAGCGATCGAGCATCTTGCACACAAGAGAGTGCTTATAACAATAAGAGCACGGCATGACTTCGTAACTAAAGGAGTCGATAGATGCGGACAAAAGCGATCGTTCGGAAGTTTTCTTTTGTTCGGATTTCGTAACACGCGAGTTAGCTGTTCTGTTCGACATCCTGTTAGCAAGCGTACGCCGTTGCAGGAAGAAAAGAGAAGGAAAACAGGAAGCACTCACTAGGCGTGGAGGAAGTTAAGGAAACTGTTAGTTAGCGGCGCTTATAAGGTCTTCGGGACGAAGCCCGTGGAGGAGGGGCACCGTGTCACGAATTTAGAAGGGCTAGCAGCCGGCAGGCAACTAGCGGCAGAACGGTAGGCTTAAGCGGGGCTAGCGGCTAAACGTGAAACCAGGAAAGACGGCATAGGGCAGAATAGACTAGTGGGGCTTAACCCCGCTAGTGTGGACTAATTAGCAGTGGATCACTAGGATCACGGAAAGCGTGGGTGATTTAAGGTGATCCTCGCGGTAAAGGATCACTAGGCTTACGAAGAGCTTAAGTGATCCAAAGTGATCCTAAGTGTAGAGGATCATTAGGCTCACGAAGAGCTTAAGTGATCCAGAGTGATCTAAGAAGTATATATACGATGGTCGTGACTGCGACTTAGATAGTTTCCCTTTATCACGACAGTAATTAATACAAGTGCTTAAGCTATTATCTACAGTCTTATGTCCAAACCTAAGTGCAACGTATTGCTAGAGCCTCATTAAGTTAGCAACCTTATTAGAGTTCCATTATCAGTTCCTTAGCAGTGTGGACGCCGGATTGTCACATAAACGTTTATTAAATTATAACTAATCAGATAGCTAATTTAAGCCTTAAGATTCATATATTATTTATGGTTTTCTCGCTTTATAGCTTCCGTAATAAGGGCGTAAGCTTTATAGCTAAATGTTTATAAGTGGGCTTAAGATAGCTTCCTTTACTCCTTATCCTTTAAGTAAAAGCTTTCGAATAAAGTTTTCTATCCATTCTTATATCTTAACGTACAATTTAGTAAATATACCGCAGTTCTTAATATCTCTCTTTAAAGTTAGCTTAAGTGCTTTACTCTTACTCTTATTAAGCATATCTTATCTATTACCACACCCCTTAAGCATTTAGCGCCGCTATTTAGCGCTTATATATAAAGAGGTAAAGGCTCGATTCTAATGCTTTAAAGCTTAATAAAGTGTTTTACTTTAGGTTTAATAGTAACCATTTCATTATCGCATTCGATAACTTTAACTTTAATCCCATATTAGCGTTTTAATAAGCTTAATAGGATTTTTAGCGCGGTAATAATTAATGCTGCGGTTCGGTCTTTTAAGTAAAAGTCTTATATATAACTAGTTATATGATATATTATCAGCATTTAGTTAAAATAGCCTTCTTAATCTTCTTTATAATCGTGGAAATCGATTATTAATCTTTCTCCTACTCCCTCATGTAGCTCCTTAAAGTAATACTTCATTTTTCCTTATACGTAAGCGTTACATTCTGCCATTATAATGCCCTTAATTTACACCCCTTAAGAACTATTAATAAGGTGCTTAAGAGCTCTTAAACTTAAGTAACTGAGACGAAGGTGCTATTTAAGCGCATTTACTCTTATAAGCCTTCTCTTAGTCTATATATTAAATTAGTTCTTACGTGTATAAAATGTCGCTTTATTAACGTCTTTTAAAATATACTTTATTACGAATTAACTATGTTATTTAGTTAAAGCATATAAGATTAATCCGTTTAATCATTTTAAGAGCGTGGAATTTAATTTGTTATCTTAATAGAACCCTCTTTTACATAACTTTTATAAAGAAACTAAGTTACAAATAATTTCTTCGTAGTACGCCACGTTATTTAAGCGTAAAAGTCTTTTTCTTTCAGCTAACGTTTAAACCTTAATATTTACTTCGTTATATCCTTAAATCAGTATTTAATAGTCGCTTACTTAAATATAGTCGCTTAACGCCACTCTTTTAAACTTTAAAAAGCAGCTTATTTAGTTAAAGATATAAAGGGTGGATTTAAAGTTAAGTATTATTAAGTGTATAAGAGGATAAGATTAAGTTATAAACGCTGCTCTCTTTATAGTTATAAAGCTTACCTTAA
The DNA here is from genome assembly GCA_033297225.1 of Diplogelasinospora grovesii. Taxonomy (NCBI): domain Eukaryota; kingdom Fungi; phylum Ascomycota; class Sordariomycetes; order Sordariales; family Diplogelasinosporaceae; genus Diplogelasinospora; species Diplogelasinospora grovesii. The sequence continues at coordinate 1,361 of MU854009.1, read as the reverse complement.
TCTTTACTATCCTTTTAAGCAGTTAAGAGCACTTTAAAGAGTGCTCCTTTTACCTCGAATCATCGGTCGAGCTTATAAGATCCTTTTTCTTTATCTTTTTCTATTTCCTTAGCTCCTTAATCTCCTTCTTTAGCTTTTTATCCTCTTTAAAGGCCTTATCTGCCTATTTTTATATCCTTTTAAAAGGTTTAAACCAGTTTAAGGCTAGCTTAAGGAACACGTAATAACACCTTTCTAATATATAATAAGGTGGCTTACACGTACTGCACTTAAGCTTATCTTTAAACTTCTCACCTGGTAAATGCTTCCTTTTATTACTTCTCTTCTTTTTATAGTCTTCTCCCTCGCTCTCATCGTCTTATCGCTAGTGATTATAAAAGGAGCCTTTTTTAACTTCGAGTTTAATCTTATTATTATTATTTATAATAAGCAACTGCTTATTAACTACGTTAGTAAGTTCGCAGTAGTTAAGAGTGCTTCTCTCGATCTTTACGTAATGTGTCATGTTAAAAGCTTAGATCTAATACTTCTACTTTAAGTCTAATTCTTTAATCGCCTTTTTAAAGTCATTAAACTAGTCTTCCGTGTTCTGGACCTTAAGCATAGCATTCTGCCTTACTTTATAAAATGCTTGCTGTTAGTTTAAAATCCACTTGCTTATATCGCGAGGTAGCTTTATAAGCGATTTAACTGCTTATTAATAGTTACTTCGAGCAAACATCCTTTCTTCTGCTTCCATCCTTCCTACTTAAAGCTTTAAGCTATTATATTATTCTTTAATATTAGTTCTGGTAAAACATAAGGTTTTAATAAGATATAAGCTAATTATTATTATAACCCAGTTCTTAAGGGCTTTAATCCTATTAGTCTCTTTATTATAGTTAGCTTAGTCTTGTTTATAAAGTGAGAGCGCTACTTAGTAGTTTGCTCGTCCTTTAAACAAGAGCTCTGTAATGCTTTATAGTTTATTCGGTGGTCTGAGTTCCTTCCTCTTTTCGTATACGCCCACTTATAGTCTCTAAGGCTTAGTGAGGAATTCCTCTTAGTCGTAGGTTTCGGGATTAATCTTATTCCACAGTTAGGCTACGTTTGCCCTGGTTTTAAACTCGTCATTCCAGTCCTCCCAGTCTTTAGAGCTGGCGAGGAAGATCTTCTTGTCGTTTATTGACATGGTTGTTCTAGTGTTGTTATTAAGTGCTTATAAGCGGTAGACTGTGGTGTTAACACAGGGGAAGTCATCTGCGAGCCGGGCTCATAACTGTTGGAAGTTGTTGGATGCACAAGTTGAACTGTGCCCCAGGAAAGGATGTCACGTGACAGGCCGCAGGCCGGAAGCGGTGGAACGGGCGCCTGAGGAATGC
>MU854008.1:0-39792 GCA_033297225.1 Diplogelasinospora grovesii | reverse complement strand
ATGATCCGTTAATAGAACGGCTGTTCCGAAGCTCCCTCCCATATAGACTGCGCAGGCCAGCAATTAGCCAGCCAGAAGACAGAACACAAGCAAGATACTACTTTTGACCTCAATTGAACGTGTGCAAGTAAGCCGTGACTTCTAACAGAATCTGATTCACGAACCTCGCACTTTTTTTTCTATTAAAAACTCCTCTCCCCAGTGAGGTAGCGAGTGGAGTCCCCTTAATAAATATATAAAGTAGTAATTAATAAGTAAATATACTTTTAAAATAAGTTAAATTAAGAGCTTTATTATTAGTTATTAAATAACGTAAAAAGCTCTTAATATATTCGAGACTTTCTTATATTATTTATCTTATTAAAGTTTAATATAAGTCTCTTTTATAACTATATAACTTATAAATAAAAAAATCATTATAATCATTAAAAAATAAAAATATAATAAAGAGAAAAGAAAGGTAAATATAATGTTTAAGTAAAAACCCTTTATATTTTTAAAGATTAAAGAAAAGTAAGGTTTACTTTAATAATAATACTAATATTTTATATAAGTAAAGTGTTAGATTAACTAAAGTAAGCAGTAAGGCGCTTAAGAAAAGAAGACCTATTGACTGCGTGAAAGCAGTAAATCTAGTTAATAAGAAGCTATGGAAGCTATTAAAGTCATGAAATGGGTACTTAATGTAGGAGATAAGGAGTGCTTAAGAGCTAAAGAAGTTTAATTAGCTAATCAGCTCGAAGGCCTATAAATGTAGATAAATGATGATTCATTAATAAGAATGTTCTGAAGCTCCCTCCTATATAGACTATGTAAGCTAGTAATTAGCCTGTTAATAGACAGAACATAAGTAATATACTACTTTACACCTTAATTAAATATATGTAAGTAAGCCGTAACTTTTAATATAAAGCGATATTTATAATATAAATATTATAAACTATATTAATAATAAAAATATTAAGTATTATATAATTTATTTACTCGCTTTATTAAAGCATAACTTAAGCTTAAAAGCTAATAATATATACTTTAAAACGAGAAAAAAATAAACTTAATATAAGAAGAAAATCCTTTATATTTTAAAAATATTAATATTAAAATATTCAGATATATAAACATTCGTAAAAAGTTTTAAAATAATGGTTAAAAAAAAATTTAAAACTCTAGCGAATTAAACCTTATAACTTCATTTTATTTGGTGTTTAAAGCGAGAAACTTAAGTAAAGACTATCGCTTTAAGTTTATCTTATTACTTTTATTACCGTAATATATACCTTGATACATTATTTTTTATTAACCATTATTAATTAAATAAGTTACTTAATAGCACCTTTTTCTTTAAATAACCTCGCTTTAAGTAAGCATTTAAAAAAGGTAAAAAGTGTTTAGTTTTATTTACTTTACTTTATTACGATAAATATATAAAGTAATAATTAATAAGTAAATATACCGTCGATTATTAAATAACGTAAAAAGATCTTAATATACTTAAAACTTTATAAAAATAATTAACTTTTATCTTTTAAGGTTAAAGAATGATAATAAGCTTACTTTATTAAAGTATAACTTAAGCCTTAAAGCTAACGATATATACTTTAATACGCTATTCCTTATAAGCTACCGTTAATCTAATAAAATGCTTAATAACACCTTTTTATTAGAATAACTTCGCTTTAAGTAAGCATTTAAAATACGTAAAAAATGTTTAGTTTTATTTATTATACCTTATTATAGTAAATATATAAAGTAGTAATTAATAAGTAAATATACTCCCGGAATAAGCTAAATTAAAAGCTTTATCATTAATTATTAAATAACGTAAAAAGCTCTTAATATACTTAAAACCTTATGAAAATAGTTAGCTTTTATCTTTTAAGGTTAAAGAATAACCTTAACATTAAGCACGCATTATTAAAACATAAATATTATTAATATTCTTCTTATATTATTTATCCCGGTAAAATTTAAACTTAGTCTCTTTTAAAATCATATAGGTTGTAAATAAAAAAACTAGTATAGTTATTAAAAAATAAAAATAAAATGAAGAAAAAAGAAGAATAAATATAATAAGTAAGTAAAAACCCTTTATGTTTTAATAGACTGAAGAAGAGTAAAAGTTAACGTGAAATTTTAAATTAAAACTCTCTTTTACCTAAAACCCCCCTCCGCAGCGAGGTAGCGAGCGGAGTCCCCTTAATGAAAGCTTAGTGATTAGAGAGCGGAGATAAGATTAGATAAGATGGCACAGGGTTAGGGAACGATGATTAAGCCCGAGCTGCTGCAGAATAAAGCCGAACACTTGGGCTGCGTTCACACCTTGAGGGTTTGGTGTCTTTCCACACCACCTGAGTCCGTTAGCCCACAGCCTTTGAAGGTCTCGTTACACAGTAGAGAAATTACGCCTGACGTTCTTCCATAGGGTTTTGACTGTACATACATCTCTTTCTTTAATCACGGTGCATGGCAGTGCTCTTTTCTCGGATTCGCTGAGCAAACGCTTGATAACTAACAATCCCCGCTTTGTGAAGCTCTGTTCCAAGCTACTGCCTTCCTCGTCATTCGTTCATGGTCGCTTTGCGGTGCGTTTATGGGGACGCTCATATTGGTCACATCAAGTTGAAGATTGGTTATCTACGAATGTTAACGAGATTCTTACCAAAGCTTAGCATCCAGTTGTAAAGAGTTGAGAACCGAGGATGCGAATGCGGGGTTGTCTGACTGATAGGGTTTCGCGTTACACGCGGGGAAGGAGCGAGGCCTCGTTCGATACCTACCATGTATCTTGTACTACAATACCTAGGTACCCAGAATAATATCTTAAAAGGCGTAACATTTGTCTCTAGCATGAATAACCCGATCGTTATTCGATTGCTTTCACAGAGGAGTTCGCAGCAATGCAAACGTGGATTTCGTTGCTATCCAATCCGGAGCTTCACCTCAACCCGGACTCACCGCCAGATAAGAAATTGGGAATCAGATGAAGCCGCTCTGCAACGATTGAAAGTCAACCAAGGACGCCTTATGGACGAGCTCCACCATACATGTCAGTGGGGAACTGGGAAGCCATGGGGAGTGGCCGCCACAGAAACGGGCATGTCCCGCTTAGCGTTGTCGGACGCGGACAAGCAAGCGCGCGACTGGTTCGTGGAGACCACCCAATCGCTTGGCTGTTCAGTACAAGTAGATGCGATGGGGAACATATTTGCCATTCGACCCGGCCGAGAAGATGGCCCGCCAACGTGTGCTGGTTCGCATCTTGACACGCAGCCTAGCGGTGGTCGATACGACGGTATCCTTGGCATTCTGGCTGGTGTCGAGATGCTCAAGGTGCTAAAGGATCACAATGTGCAAACTGCGTATCCGGTTGGTGTGGTAAACTGGACCAAGTGAGCAACCTCTCCCGTCCTTCTCTGCAAGTAGGCTAATGTAATGTGTAATTAGTGAGGAAGGCGCTCGCTTTCCGATATCCATGGTGTCGTCTGGTGTATGGGCAGGAGAGATCCCATTAGATCGTGCGCATAACCTCCAAGAAGTTGGAGGCGGAACAGCGACGATGAAGTCTGAATTAGAGCGCATCGGCTTCCTGGGATCGCTGCCTGCAAGCTACAAAGCCATGCCGCTTGCTGCACACTTTGAGCTTCACATCGAGCAAGGACCGATACTCGAGGCTGAGAAGCAAAAGATTGGTGTTGTCAAGGGAGTGCAGGCTTATCGGTGGTATACCGTCGAGGTTACTGGACGAGAGGCGCACACAGGAACAACGCCCTTCTCGTCCCGCGGAGATGCCATGCTAGCGGCTGCTCGTATGATCGCCCTCTCGCACGACTCGGCCAGAAAGCACTCGGCGTTGGCATCTACCGGCATCCTGACCCTCACACCCGGAAGCGTGAATACCATCCCTGGTGCTGTCCGGTTCTCTCTTGACGTTCGCGCTCCCTTGGACAGCACAGTTGAAGCGCTGGAGAAAGAGTTCAAAGAGCAGTTTGCCAAGATTGTGTCAAAGGAGAGCACGGGCGGTCTCGCCGTGGAAGTAAACTGGCAGACTGACAGCGTCTCGCCGGCAATTCACTTCCATGAGGATTGTATCACTGCCGTCCGCGAGGCTGCCGTTTCAGTAACAGGGAAGGAGGCTCTAGTGAGGGATATGGTCAGCGGAGCTGGACACGACTCGGTGTATGCTTCTCGACACTGTCCGACGAGCATGATCTTTGTGCCGTCACGGAACGGAATCAGTCACAACCCAGAAGAGTACACCAATCCAGAAGACTGTGCAATTGGCGCTGAGGTGTTGCTTCAGAGCGTGCTGAGATATGACAGACAGCGGGCATTCAAGGCATAAGACGGATGGCATGTCTACGGAGTAGAAAACGCTCCAATAATATCTACTCGCTCGTCGTCGCGGCCAATACAGCATTACAATGATTGCAACAAGTGAGCTTTCTTTCATGTTCAAGATGTCTCCGTCAAGATTTGTATCCTTTCCCCAAGACCTTGGATGTTGTCGTCCACCAGTCATACACAACCCGTTTATCTGATTCTGAATTCCGTACCAGGGTTGAACATCAAGGGTCGCAGCGGAATATCGAGTTCAATTTTCCGCAAATCTGATCAACAACCCCCCTGGTTTACCCCACATTTCCGACCTCGTGTTATATACGTAGTACGCGGAGGGCACGGTGACGTTGCTACGTCAGGCCTGCTGTTTCATGCATGTTCTTTGCCCTCTTTTGTGAAACGGCGTGCCGAAATGAAGAATTCGTGTTCTCAAACCTAGGAAAACCTCAGCGCTGTACAATCGCCCGAGTCTCTCTTCGCTAGAGAAGCTGTGTTCGATGCCATCCATGACTTCTTTCTTAGCCCAAAGAAAAAGCTTTCAGCTTATGGACCAATGCAACTCACTCAAGTTCCCAAATCGGGTGCCCCCGCACTCAGCTATCCCCATGGCCCCGGTCCTGGTCGATCTCAGATGAAGGAGGCTCAAGGCCCGGCACGGTCCGTACAACGACTGGTGGAAATTGTTCGTCCTTCTCCACACTTCCACCAAACACACTCAATCTCAGTCCCCTAGCCACCATGTAAACGCAACAACCAAATAACCTCCAAGCATCGACTTTCAGAAAGGGGTTCTGAGCATCTATAAAGATGGGCAACAACATCCCAAGTCTCGGCGCCAAGTGTGCCAAGCAGATCTCACCTGCGCCAAGTAATATCGTCCATCTCTTGACTCGTCTTCCATCCTTTCAGAATGCAGTCCATGATCTTGGCCGCCCTATTGGGCGTAGGCTTCGTCTCTGCCCGCGTGCCCGTCCCTCCTGCACCAGCTGCGCCAGTGGTCACCCCCAGCCCTTCTCTCGACGATGCAGTCGCCAAGCGCGCAACGACATGCACCTTTTCTGGATCCGCCGGGTACTCGTCCGCCTCGAAGTCCAAGACGTCCTGCTCCACCATTGTCCTGTCTGCATTGTCCGTCCCTAGCGGAGTCACCCTTGACATGACTGGTCTTAACTCGGGGACTCACGTACGCCCCCCTCCCCCCCTTTTTGTTCTCCCCCCCAACCATTACCATACTAACTTTTGGGGTGTAGGTCATTTTCGAAGGCGAGACAACGTTCGGGTACGAAGAGTGGTCCGGCCCGCTGTTCGCCGTGTCTGGTTCCAGCATCACCGTGACCGGCGCGTCTGGCTCATCGCTGAACGGCAACGGCGCAGATTACTGGGACGGCGAGGGATCCAACGGCGGCAAGACGAAGCCCAAGTTCTTCCAGGCGCACTCCCTGACCGACAGCACCATCACCGGGGTGACCATCACCAACGCACCGGTGCAAGTGTTTAGCATCAGCGGCGCCACCACCCTGGCTGTTACCGATGTTACCATTGACAATTCTGCTGGTGATTCACTGGGCGCGAATACAGACTGCTTCGACATCGGCACCTCGACAGGAGTGACGATTACCAACGCAAAGTGCTATAACCAGGATGACTGCGTCGCTATCAACTCTGGCACCGTAAGCCCCCCGCTCACCCTAACTTCTTTCCCCAACCCGGTACTGATGATGATGATGTTCGTAGGATATTACATTCACAGGCGGCTACTGCTCCGGCGGCCACGGCCTGTCCATCGGCTCGGTGGGCGGACGGTCAGATAACACCGTGGAAACCGTCACCTTTTCGTCCTCCCAGATTGTAAACTCCCAGAACGGCGTGCGCATCAAGACCATCTCCGGAGACACCGGCACCGTGTCCGGCATTACCTACCAGGACATCACCCTCAGCGGGATAACCAAGTACGGTATTGTGGTCGAGCAGGCGTACGACGGCACCACTGGCGACCCGACCAACGGTGTCACCATCTCAGATTTCAAGCTGTCTACTGTAACCGGCACTGTCAGCAGCTCTGGCACCGATATTTTCATCGACTGTGGCAGCGGCTCCTGCACGGACTGGACCTGGACGGGCGTCAGCGTTACCGGTGGCAAGACGAGCACCTCTTGTCTGAACGTTCCCAGCGGTGTATCTTGCTGAGCATCACTAAAAACTGGTGGGTAACCCGAGGAGGGGAACAAAACGAGACTGCTTGAAATTTCTGTATATAGTTTGACAATATTGGACATATCATACAAATATAAACATGTGCACATCATTCATTCATGGCCTGTTTTATGGGCATCTTGAGTACAGGTAGGGGGTAGTAATCCTTGTTAAAGCACAAATGCTAATTTTCCTTTGTGAACATGGAGCACGACCAGGTGCCAAGAGAAAACTCCCCCATAGCTACTGTACATATAGCTATCGGCTTTTTTCAAATCTCGCAAACCTCGTATTTTCTCCAACCCCTCCTAACACTGCCCCTAGGTACCTAATCTGCTCACACGTGGCAGTATTTAGCAGTATCGTTATCATACCCATAGACCTGATAGTACGCGTCGTCGGTCGGTATCCAGACATAGCCGCTCTCGTTAGGGACGCGAGTGCACGCCGCCTCGATCGCCAGGCTGGCGTCAAACATGTCGCCACCCGAGCAGGACATGCTCCTGACGTCGCCCCAGTTGCACACATACACCCTGATCTGGTTGTAGACAAACGACGCGTTATCGTCTGGTGGGACATCGTTCAGAAGACACCAAGTGCCCAGCTCGGAGACGGCCTTTTGCTTGGACTCTGGGTTCACGGGGAAACCGGTACAGCCGACCACGTTGCGCTTTGACAGCCTGCCCAGGGCATCCATGTCGCGGGCGCCGAGGACGGTATGTGCCGGGCGGACGTTTCTGACGGGTAGGGAGGTTGAGTTGTTATTGCCGGTATCAGACGCAATGTCAACAACCCAGTGGCCGTCACCCTTCGGGATTATGCGGTTGAGATGGGTGGAGAGGTCTGTCGCGAGAATGTGGATAGGTGAAAACAAGATGAAGAATAGTGCAAGAAGATGGACATTGATGGCAATCATCTTGGTGGTGGTTGTCTGTGTAGAAGAGAATGAGATCCCAGTCAGTCAGTATTTGTCGTGATAAGGGTTAAGAGGGGGATTTACCTGTGTTATATACCTATTACGAGATTGGCGGTGGTATACGAGTGGGTTGTCGAAGGAAGGAAAGAAATCTCGCAAATGACAAAGATTATGAAGGAAAGAGATGAGGAGGGCAGGAAAGTGCATCCCTGGGAATGAGGTTGTTTGAGGCCATTGTCCACCTCGGCCATCAAAACGGCAAGTGCCACCCAGAAGCCAACACCCTCTTGCCTCACGTCAATGACTCATCGCAACGGCCACACATCGGACTGAGTCTTCCGGTTACCCTAGGTACCTATCTGCGAGGTGAATGCTTTGTATGTAAAATGACACCGTAACCGCCCCATGGCTTCGCTCAAATGTTGTATTGGTTGTGGTACAGTTCATCACTACAGGTACCTTACATCATCACTCTCCAAGGGATGCTCCAGCCCATACCCACTACATCCCACAACCACCAGGTGATGACCGGTAGCAAACACAACCTTGATGCTATCCTGGGTACCAGTAACAGTCTTAGCCTGTGGCGTCACTGGCGTGGACGGCCCTACCAAAGCGCAGCGCAGCTCTCCGTCCGCAGATCGCCATTCACTCAGAGCAAAGAAGTGAAATCGGATCCTGGCGCTAGAGTCAGCCTGCAAGTCGATGCTACAAACCCACAAGTTGGCATCTAGAAACACCAGCGTGGACGTCCCTGTCCATCCAAGCATAGCCAGAACGTTAGTGCCGATAGCGTCGAGGATAGTGTTGGCTTCTTCAGTTGTCCGTATCTCCGACACAGGGTCAAATACGCGAGGTGGCCATGCGTAAAGGTGCCCTGGCGCACAGGCCAACAGATGGGATGATGATGACCGCAGGAGCTCAACGACAAGCCCTCCAGGCCCGACGTGATAAGAAGCTGCGGACTGCTGCTTGTAGGGGCCTTTTGGTTGCCGGCGTGACCTCAAAACCGACTGTATCGGTTGCTGTGGCGGTGATGGCAACGGCGGCGCACTCATAGTCCGCTCGAGGCGAATACAGTCAGTTCCGGTAATCTTGCTGTAGTCGTCCCATGCAAAGACTCGCGCAATGTCGCCGCTCACTATAACGAACCAATCTGGGTTGCAGGGATGCCGAAAAGCCGAGCACGGAGCGGAAGCCGTGCCAGACGCAGCATTTCCGCCGACGTCTGGTGGCGGGTCGGCGACCGCTGTAACAGGTGAAGTGGCGCGCCCGAGTACGGTTCCCGAGGGCAATTCCCACAGCTCGTCGATGCTCTGCCCATCGACATCCGGATGGCTGCTAACTAGGAGGCGATTTGCGGCCATGTTGACGAGTAGGCCCTTGACGGCGCCACCAAACTCGCGATCCAGAACCACGTGAGCAGTCGCAGGCTCATTTGCCAGAGAGCGTGTAGTGTCTGCGAGATCAGACAAAGGGGAGGTCACCTCAGCCACCAGCACGTGCCAGTGGTTGTCGGCCGAGATAACGAGCTTCTTGGCTTCACCCAACGCAACGGCTACGACTTTAGCCCCGCTTGCATGATGGTTTAGCGTTGTGATTTTTTGCCCGTCATCCGTCGAGTATAGAGCCACCCCGCCGCCCCTGTCGCCGGCAACAACATAGCGTCCATCGGCAGATACTACCAGGGGGGTGGTTATCTGCGGCCTTGCGGATTCACTGAGAGCATCTGGTTTAACCAGAGATGACGTCAATGAGTTGCTTATGCTCTCCAGCTCATCGTCCTTTTGGAGCAGCACTGTCGGCGCCCACACTCGGCACTGCTGCCCACGTAGATCAAGGAAGCGTGAACCGTCGGAACTAAAAGTAAGCCCGCGGAGCGGAGTGTCTACGCTAGTAATGCCATAGATGGGAACTATCATCGCATTCCCATCGCGGTCTCGGTCAAACTTAGACATCTTGATGACCCCGTGACAGGGCGCTGTAAGGAGAAATCGGCCGTCAGAGGAGATTTCCATGCGGTTAGCGTAGACATTATGTAGCGTAGCTATCATTGTCATCGTCCCGTAGTTGAAGACGCACAACCTGCCGTCACTATACGACACGAGCAGCGCCGTAAACTTCGGGTTCGGATTGAACACCATGTCATCAACGCCATTGTTAGCGTCAGCTGTGCACTCTCCCATATACTCCAGCTCGAGCGCGTTCCAAATCAGGACAGGGTGGTTTCGATAGGCAACCGCCAGCAAGATGTCGTTCTTCACTGCCGTGAACGTAGCTTTGATAGGCATCTGGCAGGGTATTGCATCTTCTAGGAAGGGGTAGTCGTAGTCGTCTATGGCGACATCTTTCCAGGATATCGTCTCACGTTCGCCAGTGCCGAGGTCCCATTTCGTCAGTTCACTGGATTGGAATATTCCAAGAAGCTCCTCGGTGCCCAAAAAGATGAGGTCTAGAGGCGGAGATTGGAGGTGGAACGAATACAGCATCGCGCCAGATTTCGGGTCCCATAACAGAAGGTGCTGGGCCCCAGCAGAGGCAAGATACTGGTCGTCGTGACCAAAGTGCAAGGATTTGACTCTTTCCGGGTGGGTCATGCCCATCATACGCTGCACAGAGACAGAATCGTACAACAGAATGCGACCGCTCGAAAAGCCGACGGCGAAGAGCCGATTGCCATGGCTGACGGCGGTGGATAGTCCGCTCTGGAAGTCTATGTGGGCGAGACAGTCGTCCCAGGTTCTTATTGGAGAACCATTGAGAGTCACCGAAACCATCATTGTTTGATGTCCCCGATGTCCCCGAGATTATCGTGTCTGGTGGAGAGAGGGAGGGGATTATATTGTGTGCCGATGATGGATTGGCTAGAAGCTGGGCGCCAAACTTCGCAGCCACGCGGCAGAGATCGGTCGCCCATCCCTCAACGAGACGGGCTGACGGGTCTATCGACGGCCTGGATTTTGTCCTTCGAGCAAGATACTCGCGTAAATTCATGGCTGTGCGAGTAAGTATGGTTAGGTCCTTGCTTTTGGCAATGTATTCGATCCACGAGAGTACTTTGGTCTTCAAGAACGTGCAAACGTCCTTCATAAGATCGTCATCGGCCGAGTCGCATCTGGAAAGGTGTTCAGAAAACATCGTAGCGGCATAGTCAAGCAACGTCGTGTCGGGGGTCATGTCGCGGGGTGGCGCGGCCACTGGCTTGGCGAAGATCTTGAGCTTGTGGCGAGATTGAAGCTTTGCTTGTTGTGGCTTCAGGAACTGGCTAGAGAGATACCGGATGAGCGTAGATGCAAGACGATTATGTCCTTTCTCCCTATGGACAGCTAATTGCGAGGACAGTCGTTCGTCCAAAAGGAACCCTCGAGCAGTTTCATGAATCATGTGAGCCTTTTCATCTTCGCCAACAAAGACCATCTGCCCGCAAATCATGGGAATAGCCCTTGCGGCCTTCATCACCTTCTGGTTGAGTTCCAGCTTGACGACACAGCGCAGCTCGTCCGCAGTCAGCGGCCGGGTCGCAAGAACGATCCAGGTTAACAAGCATTTCGCGAGACTCACGTTTCGAGCCATATCAATGGATTGAACCATTATGGAGGAGAAATCTCGCAGTCCAGCAGGGATTTTTCGGAGGGCGGCTTCCCTCATATCCTCAGTCCACGCTTTCTCTAACTCCTCACACACGAGTCGAATCCACAAGAAGAATCCAGAAGACTCCTGGAGTATTCTCTCGCGCATGGGCTCGCGGTCTTCGCCAGGCTCGAAAGTAGGTATCTCGTTGAGCCTCCTGGTAAGGTAACGCCGTCTGTCGTCCAATGTGTCGGAATCTGAGAGATGATGCACATGTACATGGGCGCCAAGACCCGATATACCGTGCACAATGGCATTCAGTTTACGGCTTGTCACGAACACTCGGATGCTATGGGAGGCGGCATCCAGGAACCGTCTGAACACGCGATTGAAGCTGGCGTTGAAGTTGGCGCATTCGTCGAGGCCGTCGATAACCCAGAGGTGCCGAGACGGGCCAATATGGAAGATGCAGTTCGAGAAGAGCTTTGTCCAGGCGTACCCCTCGTCTCCTTCAACCCCAGACCATCCTTCAGTCTCACACTGCAGAAGCTTCTTCCTCACCCAGCTGTCTTGCATTGCCATTTGGTAGGCAAGGGCCTTGAAGCAGTCGCCAAGGGTGGACAGCCCCTGTACCCCACGCTTGAAGAAAAAATAGCTGCAGTAAGCATGTGGAGGCCTTGAGTGCTCGATGACATGGCAGGAGATGATGGATTTGCCTGATCCCGGCTTTCCCATGAGCCAAAGAATAGGCGTGTTCTCGGAATTCCACGATTTGAAGAATGGCTTTTCTATGAACCACACGCAAGTTTCCGGCTCTTTCAGCAGCCGGTGCGCTTCCATTACGTCAACCCAACGATCCTTGATTGACAGGAAGGATCTCAAGCGGCAGCCAACTGCTTCCAGCGAGTATCCGGCAGCTCTGATCATACCAAGGGCGGTTACAAGTGCCGCAGTGACTGATAGTTCGGGTCTGCCCGACTCGCAAACTTACAGACTTGGCGATGATCCGCGACCATGGCGGCGATCCTCTCGTTGGGATAGCCTAGCGTCGCTGAGTCCTTCTCCACCACTATCCTGTTCATGATGCTGCCCCTGACCGGCAACGTCTCGTAGAACGACCAGAGATGGATGTCAGGTGCGACATGCCGGAATGCGTCGTTGATGTGAGTGAGTATCTGCGAGTTGGGCGCCAGATCTTTCACGTAGAGCTTCTTGCCCCAGGCGGCGGACAAGACGTTGTCCAGGGTGGCAGCCAGGTTGGAGCCGTGGTGCGGCGTTCCCAGGAATATCATGGAATGAACACGTCCAGCGAAGTCCTTGCAGCTCGGGTCCTGACGAGCCAGGATGTAGGCCTTCTTGGCCACATTGCCGCCCATGCTGTGGCCAACCAGAATGATACGCGTCCTGTCGCGACGTATACTTGGCTCGTTCTTCAACGCACCCAGAAGGGACTGGCTAAACGAATGTATGTCCATCTTACTCTGCCCACGCTCCGCCCAGTCGGAATTGTAGCCGAAGGTGTGGACGCGCACACCTTGAAATTCCGGATCGGTGGGCAACCACTCTCGCGGCCAGAAATGGGCCGGATCGGGAAAGTAGGACCATGTCTTTCGACTTCCTCCGCCGAGGCCATGGACGAAGACAATATCCGCAACAGCGCCTGTTGTTGGTGGTGGATCGTATAGTGTATTAAGACCAAGAGCTCCCTTTATGACTTCAGCGTGTTCGACAGCCAACGACTCGCTTCCGGTACGGACCGACCCGACCCGTGGGATTTGTTCGGCCGAGGAAGGAGAAAGGAGGCGGTCGAAGGTTTTCTTGCGCGGCTGCAAAACGCGGATTTGTTAGCGAAGCTCAATGCGGGGTCTCTAGACATCATCAACCTCACCACGTCCATGTCCCGCGACGATCCGTGGGCACCAGCGCCGCGATTACCCGAATTACTGCTGCTTTGGTGCAAAGAATGCGAGTATTATCAGAATAAGTGGCATCCATGATGAGCCGCTTGGATGAGAGGCAGCGTTTCGCAGATAGGCGGTGGTTTGGCCTGGGACGTGCCTAACCGCCAGGTTGCATGCACTCCAGCCAGGGCTTCAAGGCAGCCATTGGTTCTGTGGCATTGCAGCAATGATTGGACCCCTCAACACGAACAGGGGACTACGAAGCAAGGCATTGCGGGGGATAATCACGGGAAATGCGCGTGAAAGGGAGCTAGCAAGCCAAGACAATTATCATGGTATTTTCTCGGAATGAGGAGAGGAAAGTTGAGCATTCGCGGATGCCGTGCTGTATGACGCCAAAAACATGATGAGCTGAACTGCAGTGGCTTGTGCGCAACCCCGCCTGCCCTGAAGGCTGAAGCTAGATTCTCGACGCGCCGTACCGCCCAAAAGCGAGTGGCAGGCATCATTTTCCCGGTCGCACGATGAACTTCCAAATCCCGATTCCATTGCACCTTCCACATAATCATTGTACTGTACACCCCGTAGAGTTTGGTTCAAACAGATATACCAATAGAGATAACAGGTTCCACAACTTTGAAACCAAGATCCGAAGCGCACTTCTCCGCATCCGACACAACATCACAGCCAGCCAGAGGAACGGAGACGATGCTTTCTACTTCTGCGCCAGTCTATCCGTCTGGATACAGCTCGGTAAGTCTTCTAATCTCGTCTTTCACCCTAGAATAGAGTCAATGACAAACATGTTATGACAAACATGTTATGACAAACTGTTTCAAATATAAGACGTACATGTCGAGAAATTGCGGTAGCTTCGGAAACAGTGCTGCCGCCTGAAGGTTGAATTTTCTTCGAGATGTAAGAAACCTGCCAATTGAGTTGCGAGTAGATAACTTACAGAGCGTACAGCGCATTGCGGTCGTCAAAGTCCTCACAAGGCTCGGAAACCTTCATACAACGGTGGTATTCGTCGAAGTATTCTGAGTGGAATTTGTTTCTCTGTGGCCGCCAGTTCCCCAGTTCATCTGCACACCGTATTCTATCAGCCAATGGCGCCAAAGAAGCAGAGGCCCAACAATTCAAGGGCAACGAAGACGTACACTCATTGTGCGCCCAGAAACTCGCCGGATCGAAAATGATCCCCTCCTCGGTGTCCTCATCAATGATGCCGGCGTTGCCGCACCACAAATCTCCGTGTATCAAGGTTGGCTTGACCTTTCGGCCGCTGCTCTCCAGCGGTCGCAGAAGTCGCGGTATTACCTTGCCAAAGAGCCCAGGGAGCAGGCTATCGAGTTCTGGGTCGGGTCCCGCTCTCTCCTCTCGCACTTTCAAAACGTGTCGGAGCCCGTTAGTAAAGCATTCTTCCCAACTATCGCACCACGTGTTGTCCTGAGGTAGGTCACCGTTATAAGTGGCGATCTCGAAGCCGAATTTTCCTGGCGATACCTGTTGGGAGCAGGAATGTAGCCGGGCTAGCTTCTAGTAGAACGAATTGGGCTCCGGGGGTTCGTTGCTAAGGCAAAACTCGTAGAACAAGCAGACGTAGAAGTGGGAATCCGGATCATCTTGAAAGGTACCAAATCCGATCGGCTTCGGACAAAAGTCCGGCGTGATGGCGTAAATGGCCGAAGTGGAGATGAACTCTCCTTTTAGGGCTTCACGTCCATGGTATCCAAGGGAGACCTCTTTTTCTTAGCGGCGGAAGGAAACATGGGGGGTCGCTGGCAAACCTTCATAAAGTATGTCTCCTCGCTGCCGTCCAAATGACGTACCTTGAGCCTCCAACCTTCGGCCCAAGCCGACTTGGTCTGGGCATCTAGCTCAAGTACCCTGTCGACATCTCCGAGAGCTTGAGCCGTGTTAGCTGATCCAGCTATTCCCTCACTGATTTTACTCAACTAACCGGCGAGAACGTTGGCGTCGACATGAAGCCCGAGGTGTAGCAAGCGTTTTCTTTCAAGGGAAGTCATTGTAAGCCTCAGCAGTGGACGTCTCTCAACGTCGTACAATGCCAACCACACCTGCGAACAAGCTACCTTGAACCTCTTCCACCACTTTATTAACCAGTGTTCAGAACTCGAGGACCGCCGGCGGAATAATCGACATGATGGCAAACGATACACACACAGCCCGGGGTAAGCGAAGCCACCCATGATGACTGGACAACGGCGTGAACGATGGTCTGTTTCGTTTATAACTGACGTGGACAGCGGCCATTTGTCAACCGCAGATGCAGCTTCAGAGCCAGTGTGCAGGGGCCACGGGAGGTGGCATGGCGCAGTCCTAGGCATCTAACCCCGCCTTCCTCGACAAGCTAGTTAGCGTGCCGGTAGCTGCAGATCAAGGGCGCTTATGTAGAACAGAGGCGTCCAATTTCGAGCCTCCAACAGTAGTCCGCTCATGCCGCGGAGCTATCCACAGATGGAGCTAATAAATGGACAAGATGTTTAGCGTGGGCACTTTTTCAACGGTCATGTTGTGCCTCGAGCATTATCACAGTAAAATAGCCACGGCTTTACTTCTACTGTGGTAGGTGGCGTGGCTTTCATGAATTTGGCTAAAAATGAAGAGGCGCTGATTGGTCAAGAAAGCTGTTGTGAATGGCTTAGTGGTTGGCCGCTGGGGGCTGAACGCGCCGTTTCCGGCCGTTTCGGTTAGCGCTATCCGTTGGCAGTGCCAATAGAAGGACCCCACTCGCTGACTACCACCCGACGTCTATCAACTTGATATCGCAGGATTGTTCACTTTAAGAACTGGTCCAAACTTGTAAACTGTTTTTGGCCAATCCGGCGGGTTAGGTAGTCAAAACCCATCGCCCCCAAGCCATGGATCTCCCAACGCATTTCACCCTGAACAACGGCATCAAGATCCCTTCCATTGGTCTCGGAACCTTCCAGGGCCCTGAGGGCAACTCCAAGGTCAAAGAAATCGTCAAGCGGGCTCTGGCGCTGGGATACAGACATATCGATGGCGCCAATGCTTATGGGAACGAGAAGGAGATTGGCCAGGGGATCAAGGAGAGTGGAATTCCCCGAGAAGAGATCTTGGTGACATCCAAGCTGTGAGTGAGTGAATCGTGAGCAATCTTCGCCAGGTCTAATGCTATTTTGGTCAGTGCGCAAACATGGCATGAGCCTGCGGATGTCGAGAGAGCGTTACCCTGTAAGACCTCCAACTTGATTATGGTAATTGGCCCCCTCACGGTACGGTTTCCCGTGTCGATCTAAGCTAACGGTTATAGTTGACTTGTACTTGATGCACTGTACGGTGGCCCAGCACATTGGGGGTATTAATAACGCAGAAAGCTATGCTAACCTCACCCATCTAGATCCTCACGCATACAAAGCCGACGAGAACAATGCGACTATCAGACATCCTAGTGGCAATGGAAAGGTAACACAACACCATCATACCGCTCACTACCATTTCACTAATCTATGCCTTAGCCCGTGATCGATTACGATCTATCACGGAGATACCCTGAGACCTGGCAGGCGATGGAAAAGCTGGTCGACTCTGGAAAGGCTCGCTCCATTGGTAAGTACACCTCTGTCATTCACTTCCCCAGATTTAACATTTTGGGGTAGGGATTTCCAACTTCAATATCCTCAAGACTAAGAGAATCCTCGAGGTCGCGCGGATCATTCCGGCAGTTAACCAAGTCGAGATCCACCCGTGAGTCTCCTCAGCCTTGACCCCAGTCGGTCACTAAGGATGTTTCTAGGTATCTACCACAACCAGAGCTCGTCGAGTTCTCCGTCAAGCACGGTATACTCATCCAAGCTCACTCGCCCCTCGGTGGACGGCCGATGTCAGTAGTCCGCGGACGTCCTGACGTACCGTGGCCGACTGAAGACCCCAAGGCATGCCTCCTCGTATCCCAGCCAAGGGAAGCATGTGTTAACATCTGTACAGATCAAGGAAATTGCAGCGACATGCAATATGACGCCTGCACAAGTACATACATACCTACTCAAGAGAAATGATCATAGACGCAAACTGACGCCTGAATAGGTCTGCCTGTCCTGGGCAGTCCAGAAGGGACTTCCGGTTGTGCCCAAGTCCGCGCAGGAGGTTCACCTGAAACAGAATCTCCAGCTGAGCAAGTTACCGGAGGACTGCTTCACCGCAGTTGACCGACTTTCTGTTGCTCGTGGCGGTCCGGTGCGATTTTCAGACCCAGCTAACCATGTCGGGTTTGATATCTTTGACGAGGAGAAGGACCAACCTGTTGGTAACAGCGCGCCGTGGGATTGAAGCCCGGTGCTGGAATGTTACCTTTCCTCGAGGGTAAAGTAGGTATGCTTTGTATCTTTTTGTATGTAGTTGAAGCTATACGCAGGCTTCCAGTCCTTCTCTTCTTTCTCCCGCCTCTTCAGAGGACTTCATCCATGGATCATTCAACTGCTTTCCACCTGTCAACAAAATTCTCTCTGTGTCAACCCAAGTCAATGCTGATGTCCGATACGGGATAGCGAGAATTGGCTACAATAACCGCCGACTGTCATGTGTGGGCTGAGACTGCTGTTAGCCAAGGCAGGAGCCAGTGGGTGCAGAACAGTCTCTTACAATTCATCCAAGTAACAAATACAAGGCCCTAACAAGGGTTAAGTCAGAGCCAACCGCAAGATCCACAGCAGATAACGTTCCGTTTCGGCGGGCGCCACCCCACAGTGCGAACGCTGGGCGATAACATGATCCGCAGCGCCTCACCGAAACAGGTAAGCGCAGCCCAGGCGTTGACACGACAACTACGTATCTACGTATCTCTAACGCCTGCCGGACGTGTGACGCATCCTCATCACAACGTTGGCTCCTCATTTCAACATCGTGCCCGGACAGAAAGCTCGAGGTCCGGCATCGCATTGAGAACAATGGCAGGGCTCAAAGGTTTCTCACTGCACGCATTGGCAGCGTTGTGCGGTGTTTCCGCGCTTGGATTGCAAAAACCTCTTTCTGGCTCAGAGCAGCTCCCAATTGCCGATGGTGCATCATCACCATCATCCAAGAAACAGTTGGTGGATAGCGATGCTCTACAGGGAACCATCAGAGGCGACGCTCTACTGGCGCGCGCGGAGGAGCTGTACGAGATCGCCAAACTCAGCGAGGATGAGTACAACCGTCCGACGCGGGTGATTGGCAGCGCGGGCCACAGCGGCACGCTGAAATACATCCACTATGCCCTCACCGCGCTTGGCGATTACTACACCCTGTCTAAGCAACCCTTCCCAGCCTTCAGCGGAACCGTCCGCCAGCATCAGCTAGTTCTAGGGGACAAGGTTCTGTTTGACGCGCAGCCTATGGGCCTGACACCCCCCACGAGGGACAACGAGCCCGTGAACGGCGATCTCGTCTTAGTCGCCAACGAGGGTTGCGAGGCCTCTGACTACCCCTCCGAGGTGTCCGGCAACATTGCCCTTATCCTTAGAGGGACCTGCCCGTTCGGCACCAAGTCTGAGCGTGCTGGCAGGGCAGGCGCCCTGGCCGCGGTGGTGTACAACTACGAGAACGAGTCTGTCTCTGGCACCCTCGGCGCGCCGTCCCCCGATCACGTGGCTACGTTTGGCCTCTCGGGCGGGGACGCTGCGCCGTATGTGAAGAAGCTGAAGAACGGAGAGAAGGTGGAGGCCACGGCGTTCATGGACGCCGAGGTCAAGACCATTCGCACGAACAACATCATTGCGCAGACCGTCCAGGGAGACCCGGACAACTGTGTGATGCTGGGTGGACACAGCGATAGCGTTTCGGAGGGGCCGGGGGTCAACGATGATGGATCGGGCAGTCTCGCTCTGCTGGAGATTGCCACGCAGCTGACCAACTTCAGCGTCAACAACTGCGTGAGGTTCGCTTGGTGGTCGGGAGAGGAGGAGGGCCTCCTGGGGTCAAACTACTACGCCGAGAATCTGCCGGAAGAAGAGAACATGAAGATCCGGCTGTTTATGGACTACGACATGCTGGCTAGCCCGAACTTTGCGTACCAGGTGTACAACGCAACGGACGACGCTAACCCTGTCGGGTCGGAGGAGCTGAGGGACCTGTATATCGACTGGTACACGGCTCACGACCTCAACTACACCCTCATAGAGTTCGACGGGCGCAGCGATTATGATGGCTTTATCCGGGCCGGCATCCCTGCTGGCGGTATCGCCACGGGCGCAGAAGTGAAGAAGACCGAAGAGGAAGAGGACATGTTTGGTGGACGGGCTGGGATTCCGTTTGACCCGTGCTATCACCAGTCCTGCGACGATGTGGGCAACCTCAACATGACTGCTTGGGAGCTCAACACCAAGGTATGTTCTCTCCGTGTATAACAATGTTCGGATGATGACTGACGTTCAACAGCTGGTTGCCCACTCCGTCGCTACCTTTGCAAAGTCATTTGAAGGCTTCCCCAACAGGACGGACGCATTGGATGCGAAGGCAAACAAGACTAAAAAGGGCCCTTACCAAGGTCCTAAGCTGATCATGTAGAGGCCGCCGAGGGCTGTGTAAAGATTATGAGAGAAGTCATATTTGCTGCATTTCGGTGTTGGGTGGGTAGACGGCAAGGTAGAGCTCAGGCGAGATGTGTTTTGTATCAGTAGGGGCTTTTGGGTATTGTTATACAGTATTAGTATTTGGAAATATTGGTGAAATCTAGTGGCTGCCGCTACAATGACACGAGGTGGCTGTTTCTCTTGTCCAACCTAACGGAGCAGCGTGACATACAGAGTTCTTTTACCTGGCATGAACGGACATAAGCCGCAGCCCTCCAATCGGAAATGCCAAATTGCTCCCAACTATCATATTAAGTAACTGGACATTTTAGCCGTGCCAGCACCGATCCCCCAGATCCAGACTGCGGCTGCTCCCGGATAAATGTATGTGACAAGCTACGGGACGGAACATTTTAATTAGGCAGTTGAGATTTGCCAATCATCTTAAGGGATATCCTTTCTAGATGTTCATAGAAGGAGTATAACATATTGAAACCGATATTATCGAGTTTTGCAGTGTTAGGCCACGTTGCGTCAAGCGTCTCAATCATGCGTTACGACGTCACTGGTATAAGATGAAATCCCCGACCGACCGACCGAACTCGCCATGTTTTCACCATTAGCCATTCGAATTTGTGCTGTCGTTTGACTTGCGACATGATGGCGAGAATTTGGACAACACGAGCGCTGCTTCTCTGCAGTCTGCTGCTCCTCACTTGGGGGGTGATCGCAAGCGACGATGACAGAGCCGAAGGCCTGGCGTATGAAGCGATCCAAAAAGTCGAGGTGTACACCGACAACGCCACCTCCTCAACCACCGGACAGTCCTCTGGAGTGGTGGTGGTGCCCGAGAAAGGGTGGTACATCCCCAAGATCTGCTCGGGGGGGTACTGCGTCTTTGCCAACCGGGGCCTCGTCAATGGCCGGGGCTTAGCGTTAGTGACCAAGTTCGAAGACTTTCAGAAGGTCGAGCGCGTCGAGGACCATCTCAACCGCGGAGCGAATAAATACGACCAGAAGCCTGGCGAGGGCTGGGAAGAGGCGGACGTCGTCGAAAAGGGGCCTGGCATCGTCGCGCTCAAACCGCTGCGCAGGGGGAAGCCGCTGATGGCATGGACGCCGGTGTTGATGGTTCATAAGGATCTGTTCAGAGATGTCACTCACAAGGCGGAACGTACACGACTCTTGGAGAAGGCTGTATCCTTCCTTCCGGACCAGACAAGGGAACGATTTAACAAGCAGAGAGGGGGCAAGGAGCATACCGAGGTGGATGATCCTTGGAGGTCGGTGGAGGATGTTGTACTGGCGCATCCGTTCGAGATCGACCTCGGGTTCGCGGTGAAGCCGGACGATCACGCCAAGCATTATGTGAACTACCCCGAGGTTTCGGTGCTGCAACATGACTGCAGGCCCAACGTTGCATTTTATATCGATAATAATCTCGCTCACCGGACGACAATCGCACGCAAGGTGCAGCCTGGTGAAGAGCTGACGATAGCGTATGTGGACCCGATGTTAGCCAGGGGGGAACGCAACGAATGGATCAAGAAACATCGGGGATTGAGGCCAGGCAACAAGGAGAATAAGAAATGTCCGTGTTTGGCGTGCAACCAGAAGGGGAATCTCGCGGAGCTAAAGAAGTCAGACGCTAGAATCGAGGAACTGTTGGCAATTCAAGCCGAGCTGAAGAATCATGACAGTACAAAGGTCACCCCGGAGATGATTGCCAGGTACGTGGAGCTGCATGAGCTGGAGAGGTTGAATACCAAATTGGCGGATGCGTATGAACTGGTGGCACTCAACTATAACTATCTGGGGGATCACAAGAATGCGAAGAAATATGCAGACCTGGCGGTGCAGGCGGGGATTGTGGAGGGCGGCGTGGAGAGCAACGATGTCGTGGCCATGAGGATCATGGCCAGCGATGTCAAGGGGCATTATTCGTACGAGTTTACGGTCAAGAAGAATAAGAAGAGCAAGAGCAGCAGAAGCTAGACGCGGGATGGGATGTATTTAGTTTGTTTGCAGTCTGGTTAATACGATACATGTACTCAAGAAATGGCGAGAACTGGTGAGGTACATGTGGTTTACATCCCAAACACTCGTGGCCCCCTTCTTCTCATACCCGGGTATCCGACAACAGGCCGAGGACCCATCATTCCTGGTCCGCAACGCCCTCCACCCCATCCAGGACCAAAGCCAGGACGATGGGTCATTGGTGTGATGATGACGGGTCGCGCGATGGGTTGGGCGTATCCGCACCGTTGGGGCCGGGTGCCGAAACACATTTTACGAACCGGTACGTTGTTTTCTAATAGTAGGTTTCTTGGGTTGTGAAGAAAACTTGTCATCTAGTCAGCAGTAGGATACAATCTCGGTCTACTCATCGTGTTTGGAGATTCTTACTTCACTTTCTCTATTCGCTCATTGAAAAGGATGATTCGGACCAAGGAACCAGGTGGAGGGAAGAGCGTTTAAATGGTATTACCCAACTCGCACCTCTTACATCATTTTCAGGAGTTCGGACAACTCGGTAACCCGCTAGACTAAAGAGTCATAACCCCGACGTGTGTCTAGTCGTTTGGCAAATAACTTCGGCTAGTGCGGCTCACAACGTCAAGTCCGGCGCCCGTTGCCACTCCGCTTGAACTTAAATTCACTGCAAGCCATCTACCTAGTGATTACGGGGCACTGCTGTTTCGTTCCTTCGACCTAGCAATTGCGCATTTTCCGTTACCCCGCTGGTGTATATACTGACCTTTACCTGCCCTGGAGGCCACTGCCCTCAAGACTGAAACCGAGCCCACCTGCGAATATGTTACGGAAATACGAGTCACGCCGTGCATATAAGAATCATTGCGGATCATGCCTCTCACATACGACCATAGGCACTGGAAAACTCGGGATCCCGTCCGCTCTCCCATAGATAAGCCAGCGACCGCCAGATCAGTAGTTGGGTCGGTGACGACCAGCGAATCCCTGGTGTTGTATGTTTTTACATTTTGTATCTTAGCTTCGCACCCTCTCCTTTTTACTGTGAATTCGAAACCGGCCGTGGCGGCTCGTTTTTCCATGTTCGGGGATGACGGGTTTGGACTTCCGGGCCGGGGCCACTTTCAGCCCCGCCGGTGTTTACGGAGTTTAGCCCGACTTCACCTTTGACGTCCAATGCGGCGGGTCAGCAGTTGCATCTGCTTTTCACATCAATTCGCATTGGTGTGACTAAGCCGCCATGGAGCTCCAATTCATCGACAATAATACGCCGCCGGCCGATCGGCAGTCGCAGGACGGATTCGCAGCCATGCGATGAAAGGGAAGAACGCCGGGCGGGTCATTCCCGGACGCGGTCGGAAGAAACAACTTGAACAATGCCAGAGACTCAAAGCAGCGCAAGTCGCTCAGGCCAGCGAAGGAGTGATGACTGCAAAGCCAGTATTGTCTATTTCGGAGTTTGAGACGCACAAGCAAATGTTCCCCAATCTCTTGGTGCCTGCAACAGCTGCAACAGCTGCAACTTGGCCGGATTTACCCCTCAATCCGTTCGCCGGAGCAGAGTGGTCGTGCTTTTCTCTACCCGAGCCACTGACCCGGTCTTCGCGGTATTTGTGTTATCAGTGTACGCGTTCCCTTTGATTAACCCTCCTGTCTAGAACACACAGCTAACGGCACAGTTCACAATGCGGTCTGTGACGAAATATATCCTCGCATCTTTTGCCGACCAACAAAAGAAGCCCTGAGCTACACATGGTTTGAGCGCTTCATCGTGGAACCTTGCTGTAAGTTCCTTTCCCCCCCCTATCTGGGCGCGCTGCTGATGATGTTGAAGTCTTCCACTGCGGTCTGGGGATGACTGCCTCCTACCTCTCCCTTATCCGAGGCCATCCCGGAGACGAGACATTAGAAGCGGCGCGTCATTTCACACAGGCAATGCGTCTACTCTATCACGACCTCGCAATAAACACAGTTCCCCGGGATTCGAGCGTTGGTGTGGTTATCTCGCTCGCCATCCACGCCAATCTGACGGGTGCCGTGCGGGAAAGCCGGATTCACTTCGACGGTCTTCAGAAAATGCTAGACCTCCGCCCGGGGGGGTTGGCCGCGTTGAGGGTGCAGAACCGGGAGCTCTGCAACAAGATCCGAAGGGCTGATATGGAGCTTGCCTTGCTCACGGGCACGACGACGACTTTTGGACAGCTGCAGCTGCAACTGCAGCCTGCTCCTCCTCTCTGCCTGCTCCTGTCTCCTCAGGGTCAATATGGGATAAATCTACCATGCCCGTTTGATCAGACACATCCAGTGCTGCAACACGCCGCGCTCGACATCCTGGCTCTATGTAACACTGCAGGCCAGCAGCTCCTTGACGCATATCAGTATCAGGACGTCGTCATCTCTATCGTTCAGCGTCTCTTGGACTTTGCGCCACTTGGCAGCAAACGAGCTCAGCTGGCTGCACTGGATGATGTATGCCAGTTGGGACTGCTGGCCTTCATGACTACCGTCATCTACCCCCACGGTCGGGTACTATCCATCTACTCTGCCTTACTGTCCCGGTTGCTCCGGGAGCGACTCAACGAGGACGATACGGTACAATTACAAAGCCCACCACTGTGTCTCTGGCTCGTCTTTGTCTACGCATTCATGACAAGGGATGAGCAACAGCAGCAGAAGGACGAAGAACGACTGCGCTTTGTCGCACATCAGATTTGTGCATTGGCAAGAACACTCCGGCTCGGGACGTGGGAAGAGGCACGGGCACAGATTCTCGACCAATTTCCGTGGGTTGCTGCGCTGCACGACGCGCCTGGGAAGGAGCTATGGCACCGCTCGACTATGACAATGAATGAAGAACCCTTGACTCCTCGGCATATTACACGACAGGATGATTCGTTCGACCAACAATTTCTCATGCCCAGAAACTCACTTTGCCTCAGCGGTCTTGCTCCCTAAGAGCTCAGCGACATCAATACCATGGTCCAGTTTATCCAATCTCTTGACCAGATCCTCCCACACCCGACGCTGGGTCTTGTGGCCGTTCTCATCGGCAATCCATTCCGGGATTTTCTCACTATTCGTTGTCAGCATCTTGCACCACCCATCTTTTCGTTTGTTTGAGGGGGGGACTTACTCTCGGATACGGCACTCGGAGCAATACGTCCCATGACTCTCCTGTCCCGCCCAGACGGCCTGCAGGAGCGTCCTGCTCCCCTCCTCAGCCGTGCGTGCCAGGAGTTTGCGGAAGATAGCCATGTACAGCTTCCCCAATATGCCCGCGTTCCTGTCGAGTTCAGTGTAGCACAGCCCGGGGTTGACATGATTTATGACAACCCCAGTCTGCTTAACCGGCAGCAGCGAAGCCAATTCCCTGACGGCGTAGATCTGCAGCAGTTTGGTCGTGGGATACCTGAACCATTAGCACCCATCATCAAACTTTTTTTGTTTCGGAGGCGTACTGTGAAAAGGCAGTGAATCCCTCCGGTTTGGACACCGCGGCGAAGACGTCGCCCTGGCACCTTTCCACTCTCCCCTTCATGTCGTTCCCAATACCCGCATTGCTGGACACGATCACCAGATGCGGGGTCATGTTGAACTTTTGCGCAGATTCCTGCAGTTTTGGAACAGCGCGCACGGTGAGAAGCATGGTGGTGACGACGTTGACAAAGATACTCGTCTCAACATCCGCACCCTGAGCGAAGGTGTGGTTTGGCATCGCCACACTCGCGTTGTTGATGAGTCCATCGATTCTGTCGAGGGTGTTGAGGCGGGCAATGAAGGCGTCGACAGACGCGAAAGAGGAGAGGTCGAGCTCCCAGACCTCCCCGGCAGTCCGGCGGGCGGTGGTCTTGCGGATGTCTGCCAGCGCGGCTTCCCCTTTGGACACGGAGCGCACCGCGAGGATGACGCGGCCGGCGCCGAGAGATACCAAATGTCTAGCACATTCCAGACCCAGACCGGTGTTGGCACCGGTCACGATGTACGTTCCGTCCTTGATGTTGACGGTAGAGGGCACGAGGGAGGTGGCGAGGGGGAGTTTCTCGCGCTGGTCGTGGATGAAGTCGAAAAAGGGCATCGTGGCTGTCCAAGAGAGAGGACGTTCGGGGTGTAAAAGAAGGGACAGATAATACTACAGGAGAATGGGTAGGTATCGAAGGACAAAAAGGCACTAGGAGATGGGTTGATGATACTAAAGGAGGATGGGGAGAGAAAATGGAAGCAGACCGCGCTCATATATACTAGAAGTTGTCTCAAGTTTTATGTACCGGAGGTAACGGGAGTCAAGTAAGCAAACCATCATGTCGGCACAAAGTGACAGCGTTGTCGTTGACATGTTTGTCCTACGGGACATGATGAAAAGGCCGGATTCACCGTCGCGCGGATATTCATGGTGATTGTCCAATCAGAGACTTCTGTCCCGAATTGGTAAGTCTTGGTCAACTAAGCTCGGGGGCATGACATCCCCGCCCCCCCTGGTAGCTTCAGGAGGTGACGAAGCAGTGATCTTCCTGTTCTCGCTAAAATTGTCGATGGAAGGATCCAGCATGACAAGCTTGAAGTGAGACCAAGCCAATGAGAGAGTTCTGCCTTGATCGGGGAACTGCTTCGGACCAAAACGAAGCTACAAGTCAACCAATCAGAGACTTTTGTCTCAATCAGGTAAGGTGAATCCTTCGTTCGCCCCACAACCCGTCGCAAGCCTTCCGACAGCCACGCGGTTTTAAGTACGTAGCTCACCACGCCATCTTGAAACAACACATAGTAAAACAACACAAAAGAGGACCCAAACAAGGAGCAGCTCAGAATCGGTAGGAATGGCTTTGCTTTGTTAAGATCTCTCGTCATGCCAAATCTACATATAATATGGAGGATCTAACTAGCCCGTGCGTCTTCCGTCTTTTTCTCCTGACTTGTGTAGGTAAACTGTTGCCAATGCAACGTTCGAGACGTCAAGTTGTAGTCCTAATGCCCAACCATGGCCTGGTGAATAGGGCCATATCTGTTACCCTGCGGCTTGGCAGCATCGATGATCCTGCGCATGTCTCGCTGCTCCTCTTCCGTCAGGTCGACGTCCCTGGATTTCCAGTTCTCCTCCACCCGCTTCGCCTTGGTCGTGCCCGGGATGGCGATCATGCCCTGCGCAGCAACCCAAGCGAGCGCGATCTGGCTTGTCGTGCAGCCCTTCCGGGCTGCGAGCTTCTTGATCTCGTCCACGATCGCGCGGTTCTTGTAGAAGTTCTCGCCTTGGAACTTGGGCACCGTCCTGCGGAAGTCATCAGGCGCGAAGTCGTCGGGAGAGCTGTACGCGAAATCGTCGACGAGCCACCCGTGGCCCAGGGGGCTGTAGGCCACATAGGCGACGCCCAGTTCCTTGGCCGTCTCGATCAGGCCGTCCGTCTCGTGCAGAGTCTCGAACGCCGAGTACTCTGCCTGAACGGCGTCAATCTTTGCAACTGCTGTCCAGTCAGTAAAGTAGTAATTTCCTTGGGTTTGGTAAATGAGGATAAAAAGAAAAAAAAAGAAGAAAAAAAAACTTGCTTGCGTTGGCCTTGCGTAGCGTCGCGGCGGAACACTCGGACAGACCAATGTACTTGGTCTTGCCAGCCTTTCGGATCTCATCAAGAGCTGGGATAGACTCCTCGAGAGGCGTCTTGGGGTCAATTCGATGAAGATAGTAGAGGTCGGGCGTGAAGCCGAGTCTCTCGATCGTGCCTTCGATATACTTCTTGATGTGGGAGGCAGAGTTGGTCACGCCCCCGGCGCCGAAGACGTCAAAACCGCATTTCGAGGCAACTAATTACCAGCCAGAACAATCAGTATATCGATCGAACTTTTTTCTCACAGAGGGGAATGTTTCTAATCCTCACTGAAAACCTTGTCGCGGACGTTGTGCTTTCGAACAAAGTCTCCCAAGAGCTTCTCGTTGACCCCGGCTTGATAGACAACCTTTCATCCCACCCTTGGCGTCAGTCTCCCTGAGATTTGCTACGTGGATAGGGAGTGTCTTGTATCTCACCGCTGTGTCCCAGAATGTGCATCCCAACTCAATCGCCTTCAATAGCACCGGCTCAGCTTCCTCAAAGCTCAGATTGGTTCCCAGGCCAAAGCTGAGACCCATTGCGCCGAAGCCGGGCGACGGGACATGAATGTCAGCGAAGGGGACCGTCTTGACCATTTTTGTTTCTTGTGATGTAAATATTGCGAGTGAGTCTGCCTCGTGCGATAGACTGGTGTTTTTACTTGGATATGTGTGTGTGTGTGTGTGTGTGTGCGGTGAGAGCTCTCCCAGACAACACCTTTCACGAAGTCAGCTGCCTTGCCTTTTATAGTATATCTATCGATGAGAAATGTGTTATCAATCATCTGCATCTGCAGTGGATGCTAACGTCATGCAACCGGCAGAGCCCACATTTTTGACGATTGTGGATCTATAGTCGGTCCTACAACTACGGGACGACGCTAATGCAACCGGCTGACAGTGGGGCTTCCGCATAAACGGGCAGGGCGTTGCATATCCAGGTACTGTACGTTAACGCAATCACCCTCGCCGTCGTTCTGCCGGGCTTGTCGGACATAATTAGAAGGTCCAGCGTCTTTCGTTCGGACTTTTGGCCCCACTGTCCGAGGAGCACCCGCCGACGAACTGCCGGATGACGCTGCACAGAATCTTACCACAGCTGATGTAATTTGGATGCAGTTTCGAGCCGTTGCGTAAATTTTGCTGAGAGCGACATGACATTTCAGACTACAGCTATGCTCATGACACTCTCAAATCAAGCGTCTTCTCCCCCCTCTTCGCGCGCCAGTAGTTAGTCGCCTCGATCAGCTCGGGACATCCCCTGAAGAGCCAGCCCCATTTACGCAAGAACTCAACACTCGCTTCCCACCCGCGAAAGTCGCTGGGCTCACCCCAGGTAATCAGGGCAGCCTTGGCGCCGGTGTCTGGCGCGTTGACATCCAGAATGTCCCCACACAGCTCGTCCTCGTCAAAGACACCGGCAGCCACCCCGTGCAGCGCGTTGTCCCGGAAGCGTGGGAAGGGGAACAGATCGATCCACGGATGGTGCGAAATCGTCCGCTGCGCGGCCGTCGGCAATAAGGTCTTCGGGCACGATGTCCGAGGCACTGGCGAGTGTGGGTTGGGCGGGCCTTGCTCAGAGTAGGGTGATATGAACTCGTCGCGGCAAAGCCCCTCGGGAGGGAACCCCATCGAGACTGCGTTGCAGGCTAGTGCATTGAGCACGTTCAACCGGATGAGAACCGGCAAATGCGAGGGGCGCGGAGCAGAGAGACTGTAGTCCTCGTACGCTTGCCTGAGGAGGTCATGGGCGTGGGCTCTCCGGCGAGGGCACGTCAAGAGCAGGGGACCGTCGGGCGGGGTGGTGTTCCTACTGCCAGCGGATGTGGGGCTGTTGTCAGGGTACTGCTGTATCTGCATCTCGCCTTGGCCTTGCAGCAGCACGTGCCGATTGCCTTGAGCCTCCGCACAGGCTTGTAAGAATGCTACTCTCGCTGGCATCTGCCGGACGTCCCGTTCCGCCTGTTTCCTTCTGCCTACATGTATTAGTGGCAGTGAATGTTGAGTCAGCCGCTTGCATGGAGTGAAATCGCTAAGACGGAACTAACGGTATGCCCTTTGATTGAGTCTGTTCTGCCTCTTCTTCCTCTCTGCCGTGCTCGTCACACCGGTCCAGTCGTCACCGGGATCCCAGGCATCTGGCAGAGGGTGTATCCCCACGCACACTGCGATCTCTGGCATCCATGCTGGTGGCGGTACGTCATTCATCGCGCCTCCCGCAACTGACACGACTGAAAGAAGCTCGTGTTGTGAGTGGTCGGGCTTGAGGACAAACAAGCGCGATCGATCAGTCTTAATATGCAGCTGGCTTACACCCCTGGCCTGCGGGGTAAACGCCTGGTGGGTCAAGAGTGGGCATTCTCTGCTTTCTGGCTGTTTCTGATTGGACGATGACGAGACCGACCAGCATCCTGGGACGCTAATGCAACTGGATTACGGGCTAGCGATCCGGCATTTGGCGGATTTAAGCGGAGTTACCTACTATTCTGGTATTAAGGGAATTGAGTTCTGAGTAAGACCGACACCTGCAGATGTTACTACCCTATAGGCGGTAATCTTAGGGCGTAGTAGAAATCGCCGTTATAATTGTAGCCGAGCGGATATCACCCTATTATCCTAAGTCTATTGAGAGAACATACACAGGCTTGCCATAGCCATGTCGCCCCAATCCGTTGCAAGAAGAAGAAGAGGAAGAAAAGGAACAAGAATAAACCTCCTCTAAAAATTTCAAGTTCAGTCTCAGTAGCTAAGCCCTGGCGACTTAATGTGATTAGCCTTTGCAGGCGCTGTTTGCATCTTGTCCACGCCGTCTACCAGCTCCTGGCAGGTCAACACGAACCCCCACCCATTCTCACAGTTGAACTCAGTGCACTTCGTCGCAAACTCTGGACCTGTCCTCCCACATCCATTGCTTAGCATGAGGTAGTCCCAGCCCTTCGTATAAGTATCTGCATGCTGCCGCGACGCATTGGTCGGTATTTTCACCCGCAAACAGCAGCGTCCTGGCCCCACGACTTGCAGGACCTCCTCTATTTCCGTATCGCCTCCCCAGAAACAGGACAGGCAATCTTGGCAGGATCGATTGTTGCGTAGCCCTTTGTTGTCGCTAGTGGGATCCGCGGGTACACGGGCGGAGACAATGGGTTGGGGGGTGAGTAAGATCAAACCCACCATCCTCCGACCAGATCCAAAAGTTATTTCTACCGCCGATTATTTTGATTTTGTCGGATTCCATTTGGGCGCGGGGAGGGTAGAGTATGGTGGTGTGGTTAGGGAGAATGAGCTGCGCGGAAGCAATGTAGCTAACCTAAGGTAAGGTACGTGTACTTTAATTGAAGGACACGGGACAGCAGTGATAGACGGCGCAGTAAGCGGGGCAGAGCGAGCGCATACTTTCTGTTAACTGATGTGTCGTTATTGTCTACAACAAAACATAATTTAGCACGTGGAACGGCACGCTTTACCACACGTGACCCGCGCGACAGATCAATCTACTGTAACTGTAAGAGGCTAAAAGTACTAAAATACTGTTAAGGAACTCCGACGGACTTCTCACTCGAAAATACCTTATCATAAAAATGTTTCTCATTTCTTGCTGTGACTCGTATTATGAATAAGAAGATATCGAACTCAAACTCACACCGCTAAAGAACTCGAACTAAACAACATTAAAGACTGCTAGTGTCAGGAAGAAACAACTACCTATAAGGCACAGTGGGAAAAAGTATTGCGAGCGATTTGTAAGCAGGTGCAGAAGCCAAGGCGGAGCTGTTTACAATAAAGAACTCCATGATAAGTCACAGCTTTGGATTTGAACTTAAAGACTGCACTTGTAACGACGGGCACTTAACTGCTTAACTACTGAGTCAACTTCTAATTCATGGAAGGAGGTGGTTCTTGCCTGGTTACCTATATGTGAAGAGTTGATATTTAGGGAGGGATTATCTCAGCGAGCTCAGACTTCTACCCCGCATTAGCCTATACCGAGGCTGTTACCCTACTTATTACACACTGTATAGAAAAGCTCTCTTTTCCACCTTTATAAATAGTGATTGGCGTGTGAGAAGGCTGCGCCCGCTAGTAGTACGTATCTAGGTAATGTAATAGTACCTAATCTTTCCTACTGCTCGGGCAGAAGCGCTTACAGCGGCTTCAGAAAACTCGAGGCTCATACTTCGATCCCCTCTCAAACCTCGAGGGGTAAAAGCAACGGCTTCCTTGCTACCCGCCATGGCTTCCGGGCTGCCATCCATCGTCAGCAACACCACCGCGCCCGCCGCCCTCGTCGGCGACGCTGGATCCAACTTCTGGCTCTTCAGCCCCTCAGTGGGCTGGGACCTCACCCACCCGCCATCGCCCGACGGCCCCCCCCAGCCACCCGCCCGCCGCCTCACCCTATCAACGACGACGGCGCCCGTTACCGTCGACCCGGGCAAGACGGCCCTGATTGTCATCGACATGCAGAACTTCTTCCTCTCGCCCGCCATGGGCCGCGCCCGCGGGCCCGGCCATGCCGCCGGGGAGGTCCTCCTCTCGACCGGCTTCCCCGCCGCGCGCGAGGCGGGGATCCGCGTCGTGCACGTCACGTGGGGCATCAGCGACGAGGAGCTGGCCGTGCTGCCGCCCGTCATCTTCCGCATCTTCGGGTACGAGCAGACGCCAGCGGAGGAGGAGGACGGCCGTCTCACGGAGAAGAAAGACAACACCAGGCACGTAGGGCGCGACCTGGGGACCGTCAAGTACCCCGACGGGACAACCGTTGGGGCGGGCCGTGCGCTGATGCGCGACCAGTGGAACACGGCCTTGTACGGCGGGCTGCAGGAGAGCTTTGACGATTCCCAGGGGACAGCCATGCCCCAGGTTCGATTTCACAAAAGCAGGCTATCCGGCTTCTGGAGCGGCGGCTCAAACGACCTGATCGGATACCTGAAGGAGCACAAGATCACGACGTTGCTCTTCGCCGGGGTGAACACGGACCAGTGCGTTCTGGCGTCGATCCAGGATGCGTGCAACCTGGGCTTCGACACGATCCTGCTCAAGGACGGGTGCGGAACGCGCAGCCCTGACTACACGAGGCAGATGGTTGAGTTCAACGCACGGAAGGCGTGGGGGTTCGTTTCGTCGTGCAAGGGGCTGGCTGACGGGGTGAAGGCTACGAGACAGACTCCGTCCTTGTGAGGGCCCCAGAATTGTGTGTGTTACGCCCCCAGTGAGTGAGAATTGGTAGACCTGTATCAGACAGCCGGCATTGACCCCTCAGGAAAAGTAGACTTTCTACTTTGTGTCTTGCTGAGATTTTATCATTAAAAGTATTGTCACTAATGCCAGCGTTGTGTCAATGCCCATTTCTTGGGTATGCTTATACTGTACTCGTTATTACGAACAAGAAGATATTAAGAACCAGTCCTGTCGAACACAACTCCCACCGCTGGAAAAGAAAACGTGCACCAAACAACATCGAAGACTGCCAGTGTCAGGAAGAAACAACCACCTCCACCTCACAAAGGAACCGCATGCCCCAGCTGCACCACCGCCCTCTCCCCCTTTCCCTCTTGGTCCCTCTTAAGTTTGAGCCCCGAATCAAGCTTGGGTAACCACGCAGCGCTGGTCTCGTACGCCCGCCAGGCATTGCAATTCGGCTCAATCTGGTCGAGGTGCATCAGACTTGCAATCTCCGATTTCCTCTCGAGGAACTGAATCCCCAGCCCCATGCTGACATGCCACCCGATATGACAGTGCATCAGCCAACACCCAGGGTTGTCCGTCTTGAATGCTATCACCAGCCACCCAGAGCCAGGCATCTGCGCTACATCCCTCCGCATCGGGTTGGTGTAGTTTAGTGTGCTGCTCATCGTCGCGCTGTTGAAGGTGCCTGTGCCCACGCCTAACACCAAGAAATCATGCCCGTGCAGGTGGATAGGGTGAGGCAGCACAAAATCGTTCTGTATAACCCAAAATGTCCACACGTTTGCCTGCGCAACCTCCACTATGTTGGCCATTGCGGGAAAGGAGTCGTTTCCTTGGTAGATGTACTCCAATACGGGATGATCCCACTCTACCACGATGGGAGTGTTGTTCACAGACCACTGGAAGACCTGCCCTAGCGGCGTAGTTGGGAATGCCAGGTCAACGGGCAAGGTGGCAGGGGAGAAGGAACTGGGAGTGATGGTGCGGGTGACGATGGGACTGAAACCCGACTCGCCGTTACATGTAGCAACGAGAGGGGTACCCTCGTTGGTTGGGTTGGCAGTGGTGCTCGCGCCGCTGTAGGAGAAGATGGCGGCGGGGTAGGGGTTCTTGGTGTGCCCGCAGTTGTTGTTCGCCTCTAGCGTCGCGTTGAACCAGTAGTTGTCGACCGCCTTGTCTGCGACGATGATGACGTCGTAGCGTTGGCCTACCCCTAAAAAGAGCGATGTGCGAACGGTGGGTGTTACGGGGACGAGATCCGTGGCGATGACTGTAAAGTTGTGACCAACTAAGGAGACGGTGAAAGAGTTGTCGACACTATGGTTGATCAGACGTAAGAGGTGCTTTGCCCCAGGGGTTAAAGTAAGGCGGTCATATGCACCCTGCCCCGGCTGCTGGGGGTTGATGTTATTGCCGCGGAAGAGAATATTGTCCGAGTCTGGCGGGGCGCCGTTGCTGACTAACTCTGCGCGGCGGGAGAGGCGGTCGGCGGTTTCGTAATAGTAGTCGGAGATCATGTACGGCCCGAGATCGATGTCGTAGTTTGCCGAGGCAGGCCCATGGACGACCAGGGGACCGACAATGCCGTTGCCGTATTGATTGCTGTAATGGCTGTGGTACCTAAAAAGAAGGTGAGTAAGGGGGAAAGGGGGAAAGGAGGGAAAGTTGGAAGGGGGTCAAAGCGTACCAAGATGTCCCGTACTGGGTGACGTGGAAGGTGTAGCTCTTGTTTTGTCCTGGCGGAATGGGGCATTCCGTCACGCCGTTCGCGCCGTCCTGGTCAGACTCGCCGAACTGGCGGATACCGTGCCAGTGGATAGACGTTCTAGTAAATAAGGGTTAGGGATAATGAAGGGGGACAGGGGCGAGGAGGGAAACGTGCCCATTGTCTTGCATGTCGTTGTACACGTTGACTTGAATGTAGTCACCCCAGTCTATTTATGTCAATGCCTGCACTATTACGGAGAGGAGTATGAGACGGGGCCTTACCAGCTTCAATCAGCGGTCCTGGAAATTGATCTAGTTGTGTGTCAGTGGGTTGTCTTGCTCATTCACATAACAGAAGTGACTTACTGTTGATCAGCATAGCCGGCTTAACGACTCCATCAGGACCAGTCCAAGACGTGACATTAGTAATGTGAAAGTCGAACTGGGATCTGTCAGTCTCTCAAACATAACCCATTGAGTTGGTGTCGAACTTACAGTTCGCGTGTTAAAGGCAGGCGGATTCGTCACTTCGTAGTCGGTAGTGATGTTCCAGCTGTTCTTCCAGCATGCTCTGTTGGTGGCATTATTTTGACCGCAGGGCTTGCCACCGGGAGTGATAGTTTGACGGGGTAGGAGGTCGATCACCGGTGTAGCCAGTGGTGTGGCTGCTGTAAGTGAAGAGGCAAGAAGCAGCACGGACCAGAGGCCTGATGTGATATGTTGACGCATCTTGATCAAAATCAAGAGTGTCTGCAGAAATAATTTCACTCAAATTGACTCAGACAATGCGATGAACACTGCAGTAACGAAAACCCGGGTCTCGGGACCATGTAAGTTATATATACCTAGTTTTGTATTTCTTCTAGAAGCTGCAGGAGAGAACCCCCGACCTACGTTACCTTACTTACCTTCCATCAGCTCACTCCCGGTCTTCCATGCTGAATTGCGGCACACGCGGGAGGCCGCATTCATGGACACTGATGATGTGCATGCAGTCTGTCTCCGGGCTCGGGCGGGCTCGGAAGCATGCGAAGTCCGGGGAAGGGGTTGATGATGACGGGGCTCAAGATGCGGGAAGTTGTGCAAGGGTTCTTGTCAGTTTTCATCTGCCTGTCTCAACTCTTGTGGCACTGACTTCTAGTTTACCAGACTTATAGTAAGCGAGAGGTCCTTAGTAGGATTCTAACCCGTGGGTTTGACCACTCAGAAGCATCCATAAGCGACCAAAGGGGCAGTCAGACACTCTCCGAAGACACTCATTCGCGGACTGCCATGAGGTGAGGCTGAGCGTCGTACCGTCCCTGCACCGTCCCTGCATCCAAGCGTACATAGATGGCACTCATGATCCTGTGAGCGCCTCTAGCGCGGGGTGTGTGGCTTGCTTCTTGCTTGCATGAAATTGTGCCTCTCGGGACCGGCCTGGGGGTCATCATATCTTGATGGCAATCCGAAAGGGGCAGGTGTGCGGGGTGTGGCTTGAACAATAACGGGATTCTGAAGGCATCATCGCTCTTCGCGGTCTGTCACACTTGAAGTAGGAAAACTGATAGTTAAGTCTCAAGGTTCAATAGTTCCCTTTTTTCTGCCCCCCGGAACCTGTCAAGATTGTTTGGTAACCGTTTCCGGTCCCGAAGCAGGGATATATTTCTCCGCGTGGTTTTGGTCTATTTTTGGGGACCTGTGAGCCCGGAAAGCCGGAATCGACGAGATACCATAGGCGAAGAGGTTTCGTTCAGCCCAGTGGGAATTGCGAGAACACGCCGATTCTTGATGACTGGTGCAGTTCGTTCCTATTTGCGAACCTTAGGGTTGCTACCCGTGTGTTCGAGTGCCAAGTCCTAGCTCGCTTATTAAAGTCGGACCTTGCGCCATACACGGCAATTATATTAATCAAGAACAGGGAATGCAACAATCGGTGACATCCGCCCCGTCAAACTGGGAATAGTTGAGCCACTACGAGCCACACCAACAAGCCGTGATCAAATCAGACTGCAGAGTTCACTCCACCACTGCTGTGCGCCTGCCTGCAGCCCGTCTGCATAGAGGCGAGTCAGCGAACAACCTTCGGCACCGAGAGTTCTCACAGCTTCTTTCTCCCCTTCCAACTCTGACCCCGTCGCACTTCGACCGCCCGAGCAGAGAATGGTGAGGGACGCTCATTGCGTCAGATGAATGTGTCATGCGACCTGCCAAGCAGAGAGCTGACACTTGAGGTGACAGAAAATCAGGGTTGGGTTGTTTATCCGCACCGAGAGGGTGGTGCATTCCCATTTAACCGGGCCGCGCGAGGCAATCGCACTCGGCAAACGGCAGCGAACATGTTTGGCATTTCGGTATCTCAACTTCTGAGCAGTAGCAAAATCCAGAAAAATGGTTGTGGCGATGCTCTTCGGTTTGCTTCCTTCACCCGGCCGGTATAGAATGGGATCAAAACAAGGTGCGCTGGTAGAAATTCACTTCTTCATGGCAACGCACCCGATAATTCATTCTTAAAGTATCTCCTTGTGAGCAGTGATTGCTAGCTGTGATCAGTCAATTTGTCGTGCAGCAGTTCATCTGGGTGCCCGCCGTCCTGGGACCAAAGCCCGCAAACCCCTTAATAACGATGATATTGGGCACTGTAGTCAGCTGAGCCTCCCGATTACCACCCACACAAAACATCCAAGCCTGCTTAGGAAATCCTCCTTGCAATTCTTCTCTGTCGGGAGTTGCCGTCGGGCAGGCCATCGCTCGCACTTCAGCGGCCGCTAATTTTGTTTTCTTCCGGGCGAGCTCCGTTATCGAGTTTAGCTCATTGAAGAGAAGCTAGTTCATATGATGCTACCCGCTCTCATGCTACTACACCCGCTGATGATTTAAACCCCTATATCATGGAAGATTGGAACTCACACATCAGGTACTATTGAAACTTATCACTGAGTTGCACACTCAATCTCTACGGTAACGGTTGCAAGATAGATCAATCGTTTTATAAGTCTCAGTAACGGCTTGATTGAACGAACATCCATATTTAAGATGTCGCGAGGGACGCCTTAAATATTCTGGGCTCGTCCCCCAATAAAGCAACTGATACTCACCCACCTCCATGTCTGAATCTCCGCGTAGCTCGGTTCTTGCGCGCCTTCTTTTTTCTTCTTCTGAGTTTTATTCATGTCAGCTGGAACTACTGCTTGCTCGTTCATCCCGTTGTCTTGTTTTGTTGAGGTCGAGTTGTGCTTGGGGCTTGTCTTGGGTGTGGCCTTGTCCATTGTCACAATTAGTATGCTCGGGAACTTTTTATAACAAGTACAGGTAGGTAAGGTATGTTAGCGCGCAGAATGAGCTTGATGTTTCGTGTGCTTCTTCCCAGCGAAACCAATCTTATATAATCCACTTCATTAATGTTCTAGAATACTTTATGTCTCTGAATAAAAGTATGCCCACTGTTCCACAACATCCTAAATGACCCCTGGATAATTGTTCCACGAGTTACTGTTTCTCATCCGCAGCCTTATTACTGGCGTTAAGGACGGATTGTGTCGGCCCACAAATTGGATAAGCGTCCATTGGAGCGTTCAATACGGAGTACTATGGGGCTTATGACACCCCTGCAGCAGTGTTTGTGCAGATTGAGACCCACACGCCCACACACACAGAGAGAGAGAAAGAGAAAGAGAAAGAGAGATGGCGCCCGCGAATCAGACTAGCGGCGATAAGATCGCCGAAGCGATTAACGGCCTCGCGGCCGTGAAGGAGACCTTTACGCCTTATTGGCCCGAGCAGGGGGTTGCGCTGGCTGCCGTGCTCACTATCGCTTGGGTGGTGGGTAAGGGGTGTGCTAAGGCACCGCCTCCTCCGCCCCCGTCCACGCCGTCATATCGTCTGCCTGCATCGCCGCCCTCTCCTCCTCTGCCTCTACCTCGTCGGAAGGGGACTCTCCCTCCTTCTCAAGGAGGGTAGAACAATGCACGCAAACGAAATGGTGATTGTCTTTAGTGGATCAAAGGAGGTGGTGTCAGTCCGTAGACAGTGCATATAGGGTTTGTTAGCTGGATGAGGGGGTATCGGGAAAAGAATAGACCTAGTGAATGAGGGACTAGTTCACTACTAAGAAGTTCCGTAACTGTCGTAGTTTGGCCGCATCATTCTTGAGAAGTTGAATCTCTGACATTAGGGCAAGTTGGCCGTCCTTAGGTAACTTCATCATACTAGATAGCACCGAGAAGAAATCCTCTGGTATATCTTGCTCCATGAGTTCAAATTACACAGCGTCTACGAGCTCCATCCAGGCTGGTCCGTCAACCCACTTCAATCCACCAAGCCTATTAAATAAGTGGGTTAGCTAAGTTAACTAAAAAATAGTAAATAAATTAGGCTAATAGCCTTACTAGTGGAAATAGTTAATTGACGTTAACTAGCGTTGAAATCTAAAAGTTACTTAAAAAGGGTCCACGTGACCTTTACGTGACCTTAATTGCTACCGGCTATGCTTTCATCCACCGGGTCACTTAACACGTAATTTAGACCCGTAATGAGCCTAGCTCTTTACTATGACCTTAAAGATTATATGAGCTTAATTATACTAGCATTTAAGCAGTTCTAAAAGAGTGTAATTATTAAGCTAACAAATGAAAAAGCTCTTTTATATTCGGCGCTTATAATTAAGATGGTTATAACGTCGAGGGCTATTTGAGAGAGGTGAAGGTATTTAAGTCGCTTAAAGATTTAATAGTTAATAAAATCTATAACTAAGCAGTCGCTTAATTATACGTTTAATAGCTAATAAATATACTTATCATTAAGGTGGTTATTAAAGCGTGGTAGTGAGTGATTTTATTATTAGTCATTATACCGGGCTCTTTTCATAAAGCAGGTAAATATATCCTCGTCGTTATTTACGTCAAATAAATTAAATAAAGAAGATAAAGATGATAATACCGATATAACGTCATTACCATCGTCGATACTATCATTAACGTTAAGGTTATAGTACTCTATATTTTATAAATATTAAACTATAGCTTTAATGATCTTAATTTAACCCGGCTTTTTTTTTTAAATCTTTTTAATATAATCTTAATGATTATTTGGGTTTAATATAATTACGGCGTAATAAGCGGGAGTCTCGTTAAGTTTAAGGTAATACTTTTTAAGTTTATTTTAATTAAAGTTAATATTTATTAAAAACTGCTTCAGTGTGACGGGAGTAGTATTCGAGGGCACGAGGGCGCCAAGTTATTACCTACTCTATTCGTAGAACACTAAGTTGAAGAAGAAAAAGAGCTATTTACAAAGGTGGGAGGTTTGCCATGGTTGATATGGCTGTGGGGCGCTTGGGCCAACAGGGCGCTTGGGCCAACAGAGCGCTTAGGCCAACGTGCCAAAAGCGGGTCCAGCGCATGCAGCCGGCTAGTCACGGCCACAGGCGGTTCGCACACAGGGTGGTCTCGCCAGTGCCGTGACATTACCCCCCCCTTCGGAAAAAGGCTCGCCCCGAGCCTTTAAAAAAAAAAGAAAACAACGCTTCCGGCCGGAATCGAACGCGAGATGCTTCCCAGGCAGAGGAGAGGTACCCTCGGGGATTCAGCTAGTGCAGTGTGACATGGTGTCTCAATCCCGGCACACTACACCATCCTTACCCACAAATCGCTTGCTTGTTGGATTGTGCGGTCGGAACCCAGCATAAATAAGTAGCGCACCCTCCGTCATTTCTTCCACGTGACCTTCTTTCGGGACGACCTGCGTAGCGGCTTGCCAGTATTCCCTCCTAACGGTAGATTATCTTCTGGGTGAGGAGGATCGTGTTGGATTAACCGGCTATAACCCCATGGGGCTATCGCGTGGTCAGTGAGGCGCTGTTGGATGCACAAGTTGAACTGTGCCCCAGGAAAGGAT
>MU854007.1:0-39842 GCA_033297225.1 Diplogelasinospora grovesii | reverse complement strand
TTAATCCTTAAAAACATAAAGGGTTTTTATTTAAACATTATATTTACCTTTCTTTTAATTTTATTATATTTTTATTTTTTAATAATTTTTAATTTTTATTTATTTATAAGCTATATAGTTATAAAAGAGACTTATATTAAACTTTAATAGGATAAATAATATAAGAAGAATTTTACTGATGTTTATATTTTAATAATATAACCTTAATACCATTATCATTTTTCGACCTTAATATATAAAAGCTAGTTATTTTTATAAAGTTTCGGATATAGTAAAAGCTTTTTATGTTATTTAATAATTAATGGTAAAGCTTTTAATTTAGCTTATTTTAGGAGTATATTTATTTATTAATTATTACCGTATATATTTATGATAATAAGGTGGAGTAAATAAAATTAAATACTTTTTATTTATTTTAAATGCCGAAAAGATATTATTAAGCAGCTTATCAGATATATAATCAGTGTGCTTAAGTTAATAATTATTAAGGACTAATTATTAAGATAGCTTTATAAGGAAGCTTATATTTTTTATTATTAAAGATTTTAAGCTTTTTTTAAAGGACCGTTATATTTATTAGTATAATAATTAATAAACTTTAAGCTTTCAGGATTTAATATATAATAAGTATACTTAAGTTAATAATTATTAAGGATTAATTATTAAGATAGCTTTATAAAAAAGCTTATATTCTTTATTATTAAAGATCTTAAGCCCTTTTTAAGATGCTTACTTAAAGTAAGGTTATTCTGAGGAAAAGGTGCTATTAAGCACCTTATTTAATTAATAATAGCTAATAAAGAATAACGTGTCGAGGTATATATTACGGTAATAAAGGTGGTAAAATAAACTTAAAGTGGTAGTCTTTACTTAGGTTTCATACTTTAAATACCAGATAAAATAAAGTTATAAAGTTTAATTCATTAGGGTTTTAAATTTTTTTTTTTCGGCCGTTATTTTAAAACTCTTTATAAATATTTATATATGCAAATGTTTTAATATTAATATCTTTAAAATATAAAGGATTTTCTTTTTATATTAAGTTTATTTATTTTTTATGCCTTTTAATTATTTATAATAATGTATAATTAAGAGCTAAAGCTATTTATAAAGTATTAACGCATGTATTATTCCCGATTAAGATAATAATTTATCTTAATATTAATAATAATATGATAAGTTAGTTAAAAGAGTTTTTTATTAAAAACTATTACCATATTTTTTAATCGTTTATATAAAGAAGAAAGTTTATTTATATTATAATTAGCTTAAATAAATATTAATTCTTTTTAAATAAAGATTTTATTATATTTTAAATATGCTTAATAAGCATAAAAATTAATATTATATTAAAATAATCTCTCGTTATTATAATTAAGTAAGGGAAATAAGTTTCATATACTTTTTATTAAGTAAGTATATTCTTTTTATATTAAATATTTATAATAATCTTAATAATAATTTATTATTATTAAAGTAAAACTTACGTCATTTTAAAAAGTCTTTTAGTTCATTATTTATCTTTTATAAGATAGTATTTAAATAAGTTTATAAGTTATAAACTACCAGTTTACTACGTTTAATAAAGCTTAATAAAAGTATATTACTTAAGTTATTAAGGTTAATAATAAAAGTTACCTACCTTATTACTTCTTATAGCTAATATTAATAGTATACTTCTTTAAGGACCTTAATCATTATAATTTTAACGTTTAATACATTACTACTAACCTTTAAATAATATTATTTTAAGAATCATTAATTTTCATCCTTTTTAATTAAAGAGTTAAGTAACGTTATAATTACATATACTTCTTTTAAATCTATTATCTTTTAAGTATAATCACATAGTTTAAAAACTATTATAATTATAGCATTTAAAAACTCCTTAAGCTAAGCCTCATTATAACGCTCTTATTTTACTATTATAATTTTATTACAGTCCGTTAAATACTTAATTAATTAATGAAGCGTTAAAAAGACATGTTTAAAGTTATTTATCTTTTCATTATTATACTCGTTTATAAGAAAGGTAATTAATTTAATATAGTTAATGATATAAGTAAGCAT
Source organism: Diplogelasinospora grovesii (assembly GCA_033297225.1). Classification (NCBI taxonomy): domain Eukaryota; kingdom Fungi; phylum Ascomycota; class Sordariomycetes; order Sordariales; family Diplogelasinosporaceae; genus Diplogelasinospora; species Diplogelasinospora grovesii. The sequence continues at coordinate 37,772 of MU854007.1, read as the reverse complement.
TTTCTATTTACTTTATAATATATTTAAGCGAGGTATAAGCTTTATATTCCTTATTACTTTACCCATTTTTAACGCCTTACGAATAAACAATGTAATAAATTATTATAAGGTTAATGCTTAAATATATATAATAATAATAAAGCTTTATTAAGTAGTGATATCCTTTATTAAACTTAAACACTGCTTATTCCTTATAAAGTCGAACTTTTTATTACTTATTTATTTTTATTAGCATTATTTAAATAAAAGTTAATATTTTAAGCTAATACCAATTATAATAACAAGTAAGCGGAGTTATATTTAATATTAATATGGATTATTATATAAATTATTATAATATTTATTATTACTTTAAATAAGTAAGTTTTAATTAAATTATCTTTTAATATATCGAATAATTTAGTTTTAAATTTTATCTCAGCTATAAGTGTTACTTTCATTTTTACTTTATTAGCATTTAATCTATTAAAGAACGCTCCTTTTATAAGGTAAAGAACGTATATAAAGTAAAGAAGTTAATAAGTATTATTAAACTACTTTAGTAAGTTCTTAATAACGTCGTTATTTAAAAAGTTCTTAACGTTATTAGTAGTAAATCTTAAAATCTTTTTATTTAAGTTATATTTTTAAATTACTTTTATTATAAGCTTATTTATATAAGTCTGTAAAGAATTATAATTATAAACTTTTACATTTAAAAGGACTTAATAAGTCTTTTAATCCGCGTTAATATAAATAGTTATTATGCATTACATTATATACTTTATATTATAACTTATTTAATTATTTATAATTTAAGAAACCTTTAAGTTTAATATTAGGAAAAATAAATGGTATCGAATTAAATCTTTTATAAGGACTTAAGCATGCTTTAATAAAGTCTTAAGATCGAGGAGATCTTTTTATATTAAATTATAAATAAAGAGGAATTTTTAAAAAGCTAGGTTTATAATAACATTTATATCTTTTTATAATGAGATTATAAGTATAATAATTTACTTTATCCTATCAATCAGAGTTGAACAGAGTACTTCAGTAATTAAGTATTATGAATATTAGTCGATTATTACGTAAATTATTACACGGGTTATTATATAAATATTACCTTTTTTAAACTTATCCCTTACTTATCTCTTTTATCACTTAACTGAGTTCTTTACATCTTTAATAAATAGCCTCGACTATTTAAATACTTACTTATTAAAAAGGTCCTTTAATGTATAAATACTAAGTAGTTAAGTTAAGTATAATAACGTTTATAAAGGACGTAAAAATATTTATTATCTTTATCAGCTCTTTACTTAAATTCCTTTTATATAAAAGACCTTTTACTAACTTAAAAATAATATAAGGTACTTTATTATAAGTTATCGATTTTTTATCATATGATATAATCTATATAATCCATTAAAAACTAAGATTAAAAGTTAAACCACTTTAAAAATACATTTTTTTAACCATTCAATTGTAAAATGAGACCGTTTCATGTATAAATTAAAAGTAATATGTTTAAGTTAAGATCCCTTAATATATAAGGTTCGTTAAAGCCTTAATTAAACTTACAAGTAGTTTTACTTAAGCTTACCAACTTAATAAAAGTAAGATTAAAAGTAATTATTTACAGAAGAACTTTTTAAAAAGATAAAGATAAGGAAAGTAATTTAAAAGGTACAGTATTAATGTTAATATTAAGCTTATTATCTTCTTATTTAAGCTTATTCCTAGTTTTATAATCTTCATCGCGGTCATTATCTTCCTCCTTACTATTATTATCCTTTATACCATCATATAAGTTTATTTATTAAGTACTAATACTATTTAATTCATTATTATCCCTTTCTATCTTATTATCACTTATGGTATTAATATCATTATAATAAGCTTTATTATATTACGTAAAGAGTTTAACGTAAGACTAAAGGATTTTTAAGTTACTTTCATTTAAATAGTTAAAAGAACTACTTATTATTATAATAAAGTTAAAGTTTTTATTTATAAAGGTAAAAATAAAAGATTTAAGAGTGATTTTTAATAAACTATTTACTTTACTTTAATTAATTAAATAATGATTTATTACCTTAATTTAAAAGTAATTAGTACTCAAAGTTAAGTTAAGCCTATTTTAATTTATAATGCTATATAATTCTGGTAGTATACTTTTTTCTTAAATAAGTATTATTATATTCTTTATATTACTTTAATTTATTAATCTTTAATTACATTTATAATGACTTATTAAAACATAATGTTATAATAATAATAAATAATTTTAAAGAGTTAACTTTACTTACCGAAGAGGTAATATATACCGAATAGTTAGTATTACCTACTAAAGAAGCGGTATATACCAAATAGTTAGCGATATATAATAAAAGTAATATAATACTTATAATCTTAATAATTATTTTAATATATTTTAATGCTTATTTATTTAATAATTTACTTATAATAAAAGGTATAACTTACTTAACTAAACTTTAATACCTTTAATTAAGAATTATAATTATTATTAATGTTATTTTATCTTAATATAATGGCATAGTTAAAATATAATAAAGAAGAAATTCTTAATAATATTAAAGTAAATTAATTAAATATTATATAAGTAATAAAATATTAATTACTTATTAAAGCAACTAATATCGACTTAATTATTATATACGTAATAAAAAATCGCTTCCATTTAAGTTATTAACATTGATTTAAGCTTAAATATGCCCATTTATTTTATAAGTAGTGGGGAGATTTAAATAAGCGCTTAAAAAACTAAGCGTAAAGCGTCAATTAAATGGAAGTCCTTTATATTAAAGAGAAAAAGGTCGCTTATAGCTTTTATCATAACTTTTATCTTAAAATAATAACGGTAAAAATTAGGATATAAGACTTAAAATAGGTTATTATATAAATTATTATAAGTGCTTAGTATATAATAAACTCCATTTTATTAAAGATTAAGCATCTTTAAAAGTTAATAAAGCTTATAATCCCTTTCGCTCCCTTTTATAAATTAATAATTAAGATAATTTATAGTTAATAATATAATATTAATTTAAAAATATAACGTATCATAATAAAAGCTTTATAAGAAGCTATAAAGATATACTTAATTAAATTCTTTAAAAGTAAGTAATTATCACTTTAATATTTAACATATATTAATCACTTATAAGTTTTAATCTTTATATGATTTATAAAGGAAAGATTATATTAAACTAAAAAGATATATAATTAATAAAAGTAATTTTAAATAAAATGTATAATGAGGGGTTAAACTAACTATATAATTAACAGGTTAAAATCGAGGAGTATTTATGTATAATTAATAATGGGAACTAGCTTGTAACTCTTTTAAGCATCTTCTTTTATTAAAAACATTAACGACTTATTTAATTATAAGTCAGTCCTTATTAAAAATTAAAGCTGTAACTTAAATATAGTTAACGGAATAATCTGCCGGGTAAAGGAGGTTAAGACGGTGGTTAAAGCATCCTTATAATTTTAATTTATCAGTGCATTTTTATCACTCTTAAAAAAAAGCATTTCAGTTAAGAACACGCTTTTTAAATACTAGTCTTAATTCTTTACCTTACCTAGTAAGTTAACTTATTTATCCGAGTTAAATGTAAAGTTATTATGCTTATGCTTTAAGTTAGTCCATATACTTTAACCGATAATCTTTTGAATTTAAAAGAGTGTTATTAAACATTAAGAGAAACCCTTTCTTAATTACGCTCTTTATAAGATATTGCGCTTAATACGTAACGTTAAGCGAGAATATAAACGTGCTTACTTCGTTTTAAATGAGGTTATTATATAAATTATTATATAAATGATTTAATAAGACTTACTTAATTTACTTAGCTTTATCCTTATAATTAAGCTTTATATTTAATAATATCATAATATTAATATTATAAAGACATTTATATATCGCGTATTCTTTTATAATAAAGAGTTTATATATTTATAACTTTAATTTAACTGTATTTAGGGTATAACTTAAAAAGAAGTTACTTAATTATAATCGTAATTCATTACATTAATAAGTGTAATAATACTTTAACGTATTATTATACATTAAAAGCATTAAAAACACCTTATTAAAGCTAAGTATTATAAAACACTTATAATTATTAATATATAAATGTAAGTATATGAACAGATTATTATATACTAATCATTTATGTAAATTAAAAATGGATATAATAAGACTTCCTTATCGATTTTATAATTTACATCTTATATAACCTAGATTACTTTAAAGAATATTATAAATTTAATCTGATAATGCTTAAAATAAAAAAGCTTAATAATAAAAGAATGAATTATAAATATTTACTTCTTACATTAAGCCTTAAGCATGTTAAAATATATATCATATTATAATATCAGTATATAATAACTTGTATAATAATACTAATACTCACTTTTTTACTTAAAGCTTATATTTTACTTAATTTAAGAACTTATTTACTTTTATTATATTTTTTCACTATATGTAAAGTATATATAAATATAATAATAGTTCTTATATAAAAGGAGTTATTTAATGTTAATAAGAAATAATCTTAAAGGACTTAAATATAACGTTAATATAATAATAATATAATTAAAGATTTAGCTTATTATAATGACCCTCCGCCCTTCTACTAGCTTGTTATCCTTAAGCTAAAGTTTTTAGCTCTTAAGTAAAAGTAATTATATGATATCGTTAACGTACTTATTAATAACCCCATTATTAAAAGTTACGAGTTACTTACACACGTTTAATTAAGGTTAAAACTAGTATATTACTTATATTCTCTCTTTTAACAAGCTAATTACTAACTTACGTAGTTTATATAATACGAAGCTTTAAAATAGCCATTTTATCCATGGATTATTATTTATATATATTTATAAGGCTTTAAGCTAATTAGTTAATTAAACTTCTTTAACTTCTTATTAAAAGTTATAGCTTACTTATACATGTTTAATTAAGGTTAAAAGTAAAGTATTGCTTATATTCTCTCTTTTAACAAGCTAATTACTAGCTTATGCAGTTTATATAAAAGAGAGTTTTAGAATAGCTATTCTATTTATAGATCATTATTTATTTACATTTATAAGCCTTTAAGCTAATGGGCTAATTAAACTTCTTTAGCTTTTAAATAATCCTTATCCCTTACGCTAAGCGCCTATTTCATAACTTTAATAGCTTTCATAACTTTTATAGCTTCCATAACTTCCTATTAACTAGATCCATTGCTTCCACGTAATTAATAAGTATTCCTTTCTTAAGTACCTTCCTACTTACTCTGGTTAATTTAATATACCCCCTTAAGTAAGCTTATAAAGCACGCTTAAACCAAATATATAAGGCTACTTATAATCTTCATAGTCTTCATTAACTATAATATCTTTTACTTCATTAAAGACTTCTTTTCATCGCTTAATAATCCTTTCTTTAATATCCTTTAAGTTTAATTGCTTTAAAAAGCTTTCTTATACTTCCTTTAATAACGCTTTAATCATTTTATTTACTATTATCTTAGCGCTTTTAATATAATAAATTATAATATTTCCTCTTTAAACTTCTTAACGTAACTAATAACTATAAATATTTACATGCTATAAGTTAATCTTAAAAGTAATGATTTTTACGTGTATTAGCCTAATAGTTTATATGTTATTAAACTTTATTTAAATATATGCGTCGATTTTAACTCTTAATTCCTTAAGCAATCTACTTTTAAAGAAAGCTTCCTTTATAGCTTATAATAAGGCTAATAGTTTAGCCTTTATTATTAATATTATAACTATATCTTACTTATTAACTCTTTATTTAATCATCTTTTTAAATAACTTTATTACGTAAGCTTAAAATCTTTTTTAATTAACTGTATTATCAGTAAATAAAATGTTATTAATGATTTAGAAATCATTTTCTCCACCATATTAAAGCGTTAAATACCGCGTTTCTTATAAGTATAAAAGCACCTTATTTACAGTGGCTTAATGTTTAGATTTAAGATTAATTATATAATGTACTAACCTTAAAATAATAAAGGTAACGTTTAACTATATAATTACCGCTACGTATAGTAAAGAACTTACTTTCCATAAGTATATAATAATATTGATCTCATTAATTAAGCTTTTAAAAGGGAGGAGCTCTTCTTTAACTATTAAAATGCTCGTTGCCTACTTTATTTACTTTAAATTAATGATCTTTTCGATATAAAATAATTAAAATAGTTAAATAAGCCTCTTTTCTTTATCTTTAAATACGTTAATACTTAAAAACCATTATAGTTCTTTTCTTTTAATAAGCTTATAACTTTGCTTTAGTTATTTAATTAAAGAGAGAGTGTTAACTCGATCTTTCTCATAAAACATTAAGGTTATATTATTAATATAAAAGAAAAGGAGTACTATATCTTTAATAAAGTAATAAGGTTTATATAAGATCGGTAAGAAACTAAGTTTACGTAAGGTCTAAGTAAGTAATCATTATTAAAGTAGTAATAAGCGTTATAAACTATATAGCGCCTTCTTAAGTTTAAGTATTATTTTAACTTTTCAATAACCAGAACACATCTTTATAAATACCTTTTTATTAAGTTCTATATTTACGAATGTATTAATTACGTTATATTATAATAGCTCGAAATTATATTAAGTCGTAATAATGATTAACATTTAAAAAGATCTTCTTATTAAAGTTATTACGTAACTACTTATATAAAGGTTAAAAAGCTATTAATTACCTCTTATAATAAGCCTTACTTTAACCTTATCGAACTTATTATACTTATTAAATTTATATATATATACTTACTTATAATTTAAAATCTTTTATCCTTTAGCTTTAAGGTTTTTTAAACTAATTTTCACTTAAAACTTTATATTTTTATAGCTTTATAAATATACTTTCTTTACTTTTTTAAACAATCTTCTTAAAAGGTAATTCTTAAGCTCTTTATAGCTTTTTAAAGCTGGTAAAAGGTCTTTATAATATAATAATTAAAGCTTCTTTAATAACCTTTTTATAATAGCTTTTATAAAGACTTTCTTTTTTAAATTAACTACCTTTCTTACTTAAATCCTTACGAAGAAAGCACCTTATTAACATTTCATATAATATATTTTTAAAGTAGTTAAAGTATGCTTTAACCTTATTTAACTTATGCTTAATTAGCTTTTAATACTCATTTTTAACCTTATTTAACTTATACTTAATTATATTCTTTTAACATTACTATTAAAAAGATTTAACCTTATTTAACTTATACTTTAGCTTAACTAAAGTATTAAATTTTCTTATAACCTTATTTAACTTATGCTTAATTAAAGTATTAAGGTTTATTTCCCTTTTTCCCGCCTTAATTAATTTACTGCTCCTTCTCTTTTTATAAAGTATCCTTTAAGATTTAAAAAAAGTAGCTTTTTTAATGAAGCTATTATAATTACTAATATTATTATTAGTAAAGAGGGTAATAAAGTAAGAAGAAGCTTAAATTTAATCTTTATATACTCTTTTAACCTTAACTAATTATTATAGCCTTAATTAACTACTTTTTATAGTTTAATATTAGTCTTTTTAATCGCTTCTTATGCTTTAAATTTATTTTTTATAAAGTTTTTTAAGTCTCTTACTTCTTAAAAATCTTCTTTTAACGGTTAAACTTACTTATCTTAATTTTTTAACGTTCCGTTTTATGAAAGCTATTCAGTTAAAGCTTTTAAATTAACTTACTGAATATCATTTTATATTTTTTAAAGGTTCTTATTAAATAAGTTTTTTTTATCGAAGATTACGTCTTTTATAACTATGACCTTATTAAGCATTAAGTTTTAAATATAGTAAACGTTCGTTAAGTTATAACCGATTAAATAACCGATTTAAGGTTTAAGATTTATACGTTATTTATAGTTTTCTTACTTTATAACTTCCATTATAAGGGCGTAAGCTTTATAATTAAATATTTATAAGTAAGCTTAAAATAACTTCTTTTACTCTTTATCCTTTAAGTAAAAGCTTTCGAATAAAGTTTTTTATCTATTCTTATATCTTAACGTATAATTTAATAAATATACCGTAGTTTTTAATATCTTTTTTTAAAGTTAATTTAAAAGCTTTACTCTTACTCTTATTAAGCGCATCTTATTTATTACTACACCCTTTAAGCGTTTAACGCTGTTATTTATCACTTATATATAAGGAGGTAAAAGCTCGATTTTAATACTTTAAAGCTTAATAACGCGTTTTACTTTAAGTTTCATAATAATTATTTCATTATTATATTCGATAACTTTAACTTTAATCCCATATTAACGTTTTAATAAGCTTAATAAGATTTTTAACGCGGTGTTAATTAACGTTATAGTTCGATCTTTTAAATAAAAATCTTATATATAGTTAATTATATAATATCTTATTAAAATTTAATTAAAATAGGTTTCTTAATCTTCTTTATAATCATAAAAATCGATTATTAGTCTTTTTCTTACTCCCTTATATAACTCTTTAAAGTAATGCTTTATTTAATGCTTTATTTTCCCTTATACGTAAGTATTATATTTTACTATTATAATACCTTTAATTTACATCCTTTAAGAACTATTAATAAGGTGTTTAAAAGCTTTTAAACTTAAGTGACTAAAATAAAGGTATTATTTAAGCGTATTTACTCTTATAAGCTTTCTTTTAATTCATATATTAAATTTATTCTTACGTATATAAAAGGTCACTTTATTAACGTCTTTTAAGATATACTTTATTATAAATTAACTATACTATTCAGTTAAAGCATATAAGACTAATCCATTTAATCACTTTAAAAGCGTAAGATCTATTTAATTATCTTAATAAAATCCTTTTTTACGTAACTTCTATAAGGAAACTAAGTTATAAGTAATTTCTTTATAATACATTACGTTATATAAGCGTAAAAGTCGTTCTTTTTTAGCTAACGTTTAAACCTTAATATTTACTTCATTATAGCCTTAAATCGATATTTAATAGTTATTTACTTAAATATAGTCACTTAACATTGCTTATTTAAACTTTAAGAAATGGCTTATTTAATTAAAAATATAAAGAATAAAGTTAAAGTTAAATATAACCGAATAAATAAGAGGGTAAGATTAAGTTATAAATGCTGCTCCCTTTAAAATTATAAAGCTTACCTTAATCATTATTATCCTTTTAAGTAGTTAAGAGCGCTTTAAAAAGTACTCTTTTTACTTTAAATCATTATTTAAGCTTATAAGATCCTTTTTCTTTATCTTCTTTTATTGCCTTAGCTTTATAATTTCTTTCTTTAACTTTTTATCCTCCTTAAGGGCCTTATTTACCCTTTCTTATACCCTTTTAAAGGGTTTAAACTAGTTTAAAGCTAGCTTAAAGAACGTGTAATAACACTTTTTTAATGAGTAGTTTAATAACTTATATGTATTATATTTAAGCTTATCTTTAAACTTCTCGCTTATTAAATACTTCTTTTTATTACTTCTTTTCTTTTTATAATCTTCTCCTTCGCTTTTATCATCTTATTATTAATGATTATAAAAGAAGCCTTTTTTAACTTCGAGTTTAAATTTATTATTATTATTTATAATAAGTAACTACTTATTAATTACGTGAATAAGTTCGTGGTAATTAAAAGTACTTCTTTTAATCTTTACGTAATATATTATATTAAAAGCTTAAATCTAATACTTTTACTTTAAGTTTAATCTTTTAATCACCTTTTTAAAATCATTAAATTAATCTTTTATATTTTAAACCTCGAGCATAATATTTTACCTTACTTTATAAAATGCTTATTCTTATTTTAAAATCTACTTACTTATATTATAAGGTAGTTTTATAAGTGGTTTAACTACTTATTAATAATTACTTTAAATAAACATCTTTTCTTCTGCTTTCATCCTTCTTACTTAAATCTTTAAGCTATTATATCATTCTTTAATACTAGTTTTAATAAGATATAAAGTTTTAATGAAATATAAGTTAATAATTAACGTAACGTAATTCTTAAGAGCTTTAATCTTATCGATCTTTTTATTATAATTAACTTAATTTTATTTATAAAGTAAAACCATTACTTAATAATTTACTTATCTTTTAAACTTAAGCTTTATAATGCTTTATAATTCGTTTAATAAGCCGAGTTCTTTCTTCTTTTCATATACTCTTACTTATAATTTCTTAAGCTTAATAAGGAATTTCTTTTAATTATAGTTTTCGAGATTAATCTTATTTTATAATTAAGCTACATTTACCTTAATTTTAAACTTATCATTTTATTTCTCTTAATCTTTAAAGCTAACGAGGAAGATCTTCTTATCATTTATTAATATAGTTGTTTTAATATTATTATTAAGTGCTTATAAGCAGTAAACTATCGTTTTAACGTAAGGGAAGTCATTTACGAGCTAAGCTTATAATTATTAAAAGTTATGGCTTATTTATATATATTTAATTAAGGTTAAAAGTAATATATTACTTATATTCTATCTTTTAACAAGCTAATTACTAACTTACGTAGTTTATATAAGAAGGAGCTTCGGAATAGCCATTTTATTTACGGATTATTATTTATCTATATTTATAAGCCTTCAAGCTAATTGGCTAATTAAACTTTTTTAACTTTTGAGCGCTTCTTATCTCTTACGTTAAGTGCTTATTCTATAACTTTAATAGCTTCTATAGCTTCCATAGCTTTTATAGCTTCCTATTAGCCAGATTCACTACTTTCACGTAGTTAATTAGTCTTCTTTTCCTAAGCGCCTTATTGTTTACTCCAGTTAATTTAACACCTATTTTCTTAACATCATTTTAATTATTTTATTTAATAATCCTCTTTACATCATCGTTATTATTAAACTCGTAAGACTCTTAATACTATTCACTTTCTTTAAGTTAAAAGCTTCCTTTAAGCTAAAATATAACTTATATTAGGTACTTATTTTTAATCGTACTAATAAGATTATTATATAAGTTATTATATAAATTATTATATCGATTATTACATCATATTAATAACATATACTTATTAATACTGCTCCACGTCCTTTCTCACTTACTTTAATAATCGAGCTTACTTATCTTAATTTATAGCTTTAAAAGTAATAAAGATTTATATCTTTAACCGCATCTAATTAATAATTACGTTAAGAGTTAACTTAACCCTCTCGATCTCAGCTTAAGCCTCACTTATCCTCGCTGGTTAGTCCTGGACCTTTTTAATATTATAATTTATACTTAACTCCTCTTCCACCTTTCTCTTTTCACGTGCTATCTTATTAAAAGTATAAAATATAATACTATAATAGCTAATAATAATTATTATGTTAAAATAAATTTAAACGGGATATTAAAAAGTTATTATAAAAAAAAAAAAATTTATGTTTTTATATTAAGCTTAACGTTAAAATTAAGCGCCTTTTTTTATTTTAAAAAAACACCTTATTTACTTTCCATATTAAGTTTAGCTTTAATATATATTTATATTAAATTTAATAGTCTCTTATATTATACTTAAAATACTTTACTAACTTATATATAAGTCGAGACTTATTTATATAGCTTACTTATGATTTAATAATAATTTTATTAATAAAGAAGGATTATATACGTATTTATAATTATAATAATCATATAATAATTCGTTAACTATTTATTTAATATAGTTATAAGTAAGAGAATTAATAAAAACGTTAATAAGAAATAGCTTCTTACGTTTACTTTAAATAATAATAGTTTTAAATTTATTTATATTATTACTTAAAAGTAACTGAAGAAGATTATTATTATTATAGCTTTAAAGCATATAACCATTAATAAAATAAGAAATATATAATATAAGTCTAAATATAAGTATGGTTTTATATTTAAATATACTTTAATACTAATTATCTTAACGCGCGCCCTTAATGAAATTAAATATTAATAAAAGTATATTAACTTAAATATATTAATAACTACCTTTATTAAACTAATAAAAGAGATTATTAAGGAGTTAAAGGGGGGGAGCTATGCTTTAAGTAAAAAATACTACTTATTATATAAGAGGTAGTTAAAACGTTTTTTATAATAAGGTTTATTAATATATATTAAGTTAAGTATAATACTTTTATAATAACTAATAGCTTTTAGCTATATATTAAGCTATAATATACGTAAAGTATATTATATTAATAGTTAAAGAGTATTAACTAGTTATAAATATTATTACCATTATACGTAAGCATATAAGCTTTATTTAAAATGCTTATAATCGATAAATAAAGCTAATAACTTAAGATCTTACCACGGTGCTTACTATATATAACCCTTAAGGAAGAGAGTTATTAACATCAGTAATGATAATAGTAATGGTAATGAGAGCGGTAATAGTAACGGTAAAGGCAGCGATAATGAAAGTAGTAATAATGAGAGCGGTAAAGGCAGCGATAAAAGTAGTGGTATTAATAGCGATAAAGGTAACATTATTATTAATGGCAATAAAAATGGCAGCCTTAATAATAATGATAATGGCAGCCTTAACGGTAATAGTAATAGATTAAAATTATATAACGTGCGTGATAAGCGAGTGAGCATTTTAAGCGAGTAAGCACTTTTCCACCCACATTAACACCCCTCTAATTAACACCAGTTTTCTCCACCACCAAACATGCCTTCTACTTTAAAAGAGGATATAGTGGTTTTAGCCCTCGAAGCTCTTAAAAGCAATCTAACACTAAAGGTTAACACCGCTAAAGATTTACAGAGTTAACTATATAACTCTAACGCGACGACGCGACGGTCGGCCTGCACGATGCGATACTTTAACTAATTCGCGTAAGCTTACGAATTTAAAAGAGCAAACGATTGTTCAATATATAATTGATCTATGTGCACGCGCATTTCATCCTCGGCTTTGTTACGTAGAAGATATGGCCAATCGATTACTACGCAAACGCGACGCGCCCTCGTCGGTATACGTTAGGCTCACAACTTCGTTAAACGCTAGCTAGAACTTCGTACGCGTTTTACGCGTAAATACGACTACTAGAGAGCTAAATGCGAAGATTCGAAGATTATTCGCGAGTGGTTTGCACTTATGCACAACATTAAGGTTAAGTACGGCATCCTCGACGAAGATTCGTACAATTTCGACGAGACCGGGTTCATGATAAGCATTATCACTACCGGCATGGTAATTACTACCTTTAATGGCCGCAGCAGGGTTAAACAGGCTTAGCTTAGTAATTATAAGTGGGCTATAGTTATCTAAGGGGTAAACGCTTAAGGCTAAGCTATCCCGCCATTCATTATCTTAACCGGGTAATACCACCTCGCTAACTGGTATTAAGAATGCAACCTTCCGGCAACCTAGCGCATTATAACAACTAAAAACGGCTGGACTACTAATAAGAAAGGCATGGATTAAATTAAGCACTTTAACCACTATACGGCATCTCGTATAAAGGGCACATACCGGCTGTTAATTCTTAACGGCCACGACAGCCACCACTCGGAAGAATTCGAGACTTACTGTAAGGAGCATAACATTATTACACTCTATATGCCTCCGCACTCTTCACACTTACTTTAGTTATTAAATATTAGTTGTTTCGGGCCGTTAAAGAAGGCGTACGGCCGTTAAATCGAGGAGCTAATACGGATGCACATTACGCACATCAGTAAGTTAGAATTTCTTTATGCGTTCCGAGAAGCGTTTTTTACTTTTATTACAGAAAAAAACATTTAAAGGGGCTTTACCGAGGCTAGCCTTATACTGTACGACCCGGAGAGGGTGATTTTTAAGCTAGATATACAGCTTTAGACTTTAACACTCTTAAGCTTAAGGCTAAGCACAGCATTACCTTAGCTCTCCTAAACACTATATAACCCTCGAGAAGCAACCTTATAGTTAAAGCTTATTAAAAATCGGATTTCTAACTATTAAGGCAGCTCTTTAACCTCGATGCTAGCTGCTATAAACTAGTTTGCTAAAGGAGCAATAGCTATAATGCACGAGGTGACTCTTTTACATACGGAGAACTCTTTACTACGTAAGGCTAATAAGGAGCTTAGTAAGAGACGGAGAGCTAAAAAAACACGTGTGCGGCTTAAAGGGTCACTTACCGTATAAGAGGCATAGGATCTACTAGACCAGAAGGCTGTGGGTGAGTAAGTAATTTAGGAAACACGACAAAATGGTAGTGGTGTAAGGGGGGGTCGTATAAAGATTTGGTGCTGTAACGTGTGCGGCAAGCTTAGCCATAATGCACGCACGTGTAAGGAGGCTGTAAAATCATCTGATTCATTTGTTTTTAATTCAGTTATAATTATTTCCTAATGTAGTTATGTTGTAATTAAGGATAGTTATAGTAAGGTGGTAAAAAAGTGCTTACTCATTTAAAATGCTTACTCGCTTATTACGCACGTTATACGTAATAATCTATATAATAATTTACGTATTAATATTTTAATATTTTAAATTTAATTTTATTTACGGTTCAGTTATATTTCTTAAGTTACTTTAATTTATAGTTCGATTCGGTCTCGGTTATATTAAGTTCTTATTTAAAGTTAAATTCGGTTTTAATTATATTAAGTTCTTATTTAAAGTTAAATTCGGTTTTAATTATATTTTTAAGTTATTTAAAGTTCAGTTAACGTAATTTTATAAAAGTAATTAATTATAAATAAAAGTTTTATACTTAAAATATATAATAATCTACGTAATAATCTATATAATAACTTATATAATAATCTATATACTAATAAATTATAGCATTTAAGTCCATCTTCTTAGTTTACGCTATGATTTTATATTTCAATATATAAGGTTTAGTTTAATTTATATAATTTATTAAAAGTAGTTTCTCTTAACTACTTTATTGCTATAATATTACTTTATATACTATGCGCATTACTCATTAGGTACTCGTTACTTATAGGTAAAATACCTACTAACCTATAAATTTTAAGTAACCTACCCGTAAAACCTAAATCTTAGCATGAGTACCTATGGGCACCCATGGGTGGGTATTTGTTAGAAGTCACGGCTTACTTGCACACATTTAATTAAGGTTTAAAGTAATGTATTGCTTATGTTCTCTCTCCTAGCTGACTAATTGCTGGCTAACGTAGTTTATATGGGAGGGAGCTTCGGAATAACCATTCTATTAATGGATCATCATTCATCCACTTTTATAGGCCTTCGGGCTGATCGGCCAATTAAACTTCTCTAGCTCCCGGGCGCTCCCTATCTCCTGCGCGGAGCGCCCATTCCATGACTTCAATGGCTTTCATAGCTTCCATGGCTTCCATGGCTTCCTATTGGCCAGATCCACTGCTTCCACGCAGTTAATGGGTCTTCCTTTCCTGGGCGCCTCACTGCTTACTCTGGTTAATCCAACACACCCCCTTAGGTGAGCCTGTAGGGCGCGCCTGAACCAGATATGTAAGGCTACTCCTAGTCTTCGTAATCCACAGTTTCCTCTTCATTAAAGACTTCTTTCCGTCGCTCGGTGATCCTTTCTTCGATATCCTTTAAGTTCATTTACTCCAGGAAGCTTTCTTATGCTCCCTTTAACAGTGCTTTAATCATTCCATCTGCCATTATCTTAGCGCTTTTAGTGTAACAGACTGTAATGTTTCCATTCTGGACTTCCTAGCGTAACCAATAGTTATAAATATCCACGTGCCGTAAGTTAGTCTTAAGGGTAGCGATCTCTGCATTTATTAGCTTAATGGTTTGTGAGTTATCACACTCTATTCGTATACGTGCGTCGATTTCGACTCTTAGTTCCTTAAGCAATCTACTTATAAAGAGAGCTTCCTTCGCGGCTTATGATAAGGCTAGCAGTTCAGCCTCTGTTATTAACGTTATAACCGTATCTTACTTATTAGCTCTCTATCCAATCATCCCTCTAAATAGCTTCATTACGTAGGCTTAAGAGCTCTTTCCATCGTTTATATTATCGGTAAATAAAGCGTTATTAACGACTCGGAAATTATCTTCTCCACTGTATTAAAGCGTTAGATACCTCGTTTCCTGTAAGTATAGGAGCACCCTATCTGCCGCGGCCTGGTGTTTAAGTCTAGGATTAGTTACGTAGCATGCTAACCTCGAAACAGCGAAGGCAACGTCGGGCCGTGTGATCACTGCTGCATACAGCAGGGAACCCACTTTCCACAGGTACGTAATGATGTCGGTCTTATTAGCTAAGCCTTCGAAAGGGAGGAGCTCTTCTTTAGCTATTAGGGTGCTCGCTGCCTGCTTTATTTACGCTAGATTAACGATCTTCTCGATGTAAGATAATTAAGATAGCTAAATAAGCTTCTTTTCTTTGTTTCTAAGCACATTAATGCTTAAAAACCACTGCAGTTCTTTTCCTCCAATAAGCTTATAGCTTTACTTCAGTTATTTAATTAGGAAGAGGGCTTTAAATCAGTCTTTCTCATGGAACGCGAGGGTTATATTATTAACGTAAAAGAAAAGGAGCACTCTATCCTTATTAAAATAATAGGGTTCATATAGTATCAGTTAGAAACCGAGTTTACGTAAGGTCTAAGTAAGGGATCGCTGTTAAAGTAGTAATGACCGCCGCAGACTATATAGCGCCTTCCTTAACTTAAGTATTGTTCCAGCCTTTCGATAGCCGGGAGGCATCTTTATAAATACCTCTTCGTCGAGCTTTACGTTCACGAACGCGTTTACTGCGTGGTATTATAGTAGCTCGAGATCGTATCGGGTGGTAATGGCGATTAGCATTTAAAAGGACCTTCCTATTAAGGTCGCTACGTAACTACTTACGTAAGGGTCGAGAAGCTGCTGGTCGCCTCTTATAATGAGCCTCGCCTTAGCCTTATCGAACCTACCATGCTTATTAAATTTATACACGTATACCTACTTATAATTTAAGATCTTTTGTCCTTTAGTGCTTAAGTCTTTAAAACTAATTTCCACTTAAGACTTTATGTCTTTATAGCTTTATAAATGTACTTTCCCTTCTTCTTTAAACAGTTTTCCTAAAAGGTGATTCTTAAGCTCTCTATAGCTCTTTAAAGGAGGGGGGAGATCCTTACGATATAGTGACTAAGGCTTCCTTAACAACCTTTCCACAATAGCTTTTATAAGGACCTTCTATCTTAAATTAACTACCTTTCCTGCTTAGGTCCCTGTAAAGAAGGCGCCTTACTAACATTCCGTATAATGTATCTTTAGAGCAGCTAAGGTATGCTCCAACCTTAATTAGCTTGCGCTTAGTTAGCTCTCAGTGCTTATTTCCAGCCTTAATTAGCTTACGCTTAGCTATATTCTCTTAACATTACTATTAAAAACCTTTAACCTTAATTAGCTTACGTTACGGCTTAATTAAAGTATCGTCTTTTCCTGTAACCTTAATTAGCTTACGCTTAGTTAAGGCATTAAAGTTTATTTCCCTTCTTCCCGCCTTAATTAATCTACTGCTTCTTCCTTTTTTACAGAGCGTCCTTTAAGGTTTAAAAAGGGCAGCTTCTTTAACGAGGTTATTATAGCTGCTAGCATTGCTGCCGGTGGTAAGGGTGGTGGAGTAGGAAGAAGCTTAAATCTAGTCTTTATATACTCTTTTAACCCTAGCTAATCCTTAAAGCCTTAATTAACTGCTTCTTATAATTTAGCATTAGTATTCTTAATCGCTTCTTACGCCTTAAATTCGCTTTTTATAAAGTCCTTTAAGTCTCTTACTTCTTAAAAATCTTCCTTTAACGGTTAAACTTACTTATTTTAATTTTCTTACTCTCCGTTTTATTAAAGCCATTCGGTTAAGGCTTTTAAATCGATTTATTAAATATCGTCTCGCATTTTTTAAAGGTTCCCATTAAAGAAGCTTTTCTCATCGACGATCATATCTCTTATAACCACGACCTTATTAAGCGTTAAGTTTTAAATACGGTAAACATTCGTCGAATTATAGCCGATTAAATAGCCGATCTAAGCCTTAAGATTCATACGTTATTTACAGTTTTCCCACTTCATAGCTTCCGTAATAAGGGCGTAAGCTTTACAGCTAAATGTTTATAAGTGGGCTTAAGATAGCTTCCTTTACTCCTTATCCTTTAAGTGAAAGCTTTTAAATAAAGTTTTTTATTCATTCTTATATCTTAACGTATAGTTTAATAAATATACCGTAGTTCTTAATATCTCTCTTTAAAGTTAGCTTAAGAGCTTTACTCTTACTCTTATTAAGCGTATCTTATCTATTACTATACCCCTTAAGCGTTTAGCGCCGCTATTTAACGCTTACGTATAAGGAGGTAAAGGCTCGATTCTAATGCTTTAAAGCTTAATAAAGTGTTTCACTTTAAGTTTAACAGTAATTATTTCGTTATCGTATTCGATAACTTTAACTTTAATCTTATATTAACGTTTTAATAAGCTTAATAGGATTTTTAGCGCGGTGATAATTAATGCCGCGATTTAGTCTTTTAAGTAAAAGTCTTATATATAGTTAGTTATATAATATGTTATTAGCATTTAGCTAAAATAGCCTTCTTAATCTTCTTCGTAATCGTGGAAATCGATCG
The DNA here is from genome assembly GCA_033297225.1 of Diplogelasinospora grovesii. Classification (NCBI taxonomy): domain Eukaryota; kingdom Fungi; phylum Ascomycota; class Sordariomycetes; order Sordariales; family Diplogelasinosporaceae; genus Diplogelasinospora; species Diplogelasinospora grovesii. The sequence goes on along the minus strand of MU854007.1, from coordinate 19,219 downwards.
CTAGTCTTTCTCCTATTCCCTCACGTAACTCCTTAAGGTAACGCCTTATTTAACGCTTTATTTTTCCTTATACGTAAGCGTTACATTCTGCCGTTATAATGCCCTTAATTTACACCCCTTAAGAACTATTAATAAGGTACTTAAGAGCTCTTAAACCTAAGTGACCGAGACGGAGGTGCTATTTAAGCGCATCTGCTCCTATAAGCTTTCTCTTAGTCCATATGTTAAATTAGTTCCTACGTATGTAAAAGATCGCTCTATTAACATCTTCTAAGATATACTTTATTACGAATTAGCCGTGTTATTCGGTTAAGGCGCATAAGACTGATTTATTTAATCGTTTTAAGAGCGTGAGATTCAATCTGTTATCTTAATAGAACCCTCTTTTACGTAGCTTTCATAAGGAAACTAGGTTGTAAGCAATTTCTTCGTAGTATGCCACGTTATATAGGTGCAGAAGTCTTTTTCTTCCGGCTAGCATTTAAACCTTAATATCCACTTCGCTATATCCTTAAATTAGTATTTAATAGTCGCTTGCTTAAATGCAGTCACTTAACGCCGCTCTTTTAAACTTTAAGAAGCGGCTTATTTAATTAAAGATGTGGAGGGTGGATTTAAAGTTAAGTATTACCGAATGTATAAGAGGGTAAGATTTAATTATAAATACTGCTCCCTTTATAGTTATAAAGCTTGCCTTAATCTCTGCCATCCTCCTAAGCAGTTAAGAGCGCTTTAAAGAGTGCTCCTTTTACCTCGAATCGTCGGTTAAGCTTATAAGATCCTCTTTCTTTATCTTTTTCTGCTTCCTTAACTCCTTAATCTCCTTCTTTAGCTTTTCATCCTCCTTAAGGGCCTTATCTGCCTGTTCTTATATCCTTTCGAAAGGTTTAAATCAGTTTAAAGCCAGCTTAAGGAACACGTAGTAGCACCTTTCTAACGTGTAGTAAGGTAACTTACACGCATTGCACTTAAGCTTATCCTTAAACTTCTCGCCCGGTAAATGCTTCCTTTTATTACTTCTCTTCTTTCTATAGTCTTCTCCCTCACTCTCATCGTCTTATCGCTAGCGATTATAGAAGGAGCCTTTTTTAACTTCGGGTTTAATCTTATTATTGTTATTCATAGTAAGTAACTGCCTGTTAACTACGTTAGTAAGTTCGCAGTAGTTAAGAGTGCCTCTCTCAATCTTTACGCGGTGTGTTATATTAAAAGCTTAGATCTAATACTTCCACTTTAAGTCTAATCCTTTAATCGCCTTTTTAAAGTCGTTAAACCAGTCTTCCATATTCTAAACCTTAAGCATAGCATTTTACCTTACTTTACAGAATGCTTGCTCTCAGTCTAAAATCTACTTACTTATATCGCGAGGCAGCTTTATAAGCGGTCTGACTGCTTATTAATAGTTGCTTCGAGCAAACATCCTTTCTTCTGCTTCCGTCCTTCCTACTTAAAGCTTTAAGCTATTATACTATTCTTTAATACTGGTTCCGGTAAGATATAAGGTTCTAATAAGATATAAGCTAATTATTATCGTAACTTAGTTCTTAAAGGCTTTAATCTTATCGGTCTCTTTATCGTAATCAGCTTAATCTTATTTATAAAGCGAGAGCGCCACTTAGTAGTTTACTCGTCCTTTAAACGAGAGCTTTATAATGCTCTGTGATTCGTTCGGTGGTTTAAGTTCCTTCCTCTTTTCGTATGCGCCCACCTGTGGTCTCTAAGGCTTAGTGAGGAATTCCTCTTAGTCGTAGGTTTCAGGATTGATCTTATCCCACAGTTGGGATGCGTCTGTCTTTGATTTGAACTCGTCGTTCCAATCCTCCCAGTCCTTGGAGCTGGCGAGGAAGATCTTCTTGTCGTTTGTTGACATGGTTGTTATGGTGTTATTGGGTGCTTGTAAGCGGTAGACAGTGGTGTTAACGCAGGGGAAGTCGTCTGCGAGCCGGGCTCATAACTGTTGGAAGTCACGGCTTACTTGCACACGTTCAATTGAGGTTCAAAGTAGTGTATTACTTGTGTTCTCTCTCCTGGCTGACCAATTGCTGGCCAGCGCAGTCTATATGGGAGGGAGCTTCGGAACAACCGTTCTATCAATGGATCATCATTCATCCACTTTTGTGGGCCTTCGGGCTGATCGGCCAATTAGACTTCTCTAGCTCCCGGGCGCTCCCTATCTCCTGCGCGGAGCGCCCATTCCATGACTTCAATGGCTTCCATGGCTTCCATGGCTTCCATGGCTTCCTATTGGCCAGATCCACTGCTTCCACGCAGTCAATGGGTCTTCCTTTCCTAGGCGCCTCACTGCTTACTCTGGTCAATCCAACAGTATTTCCAGGCCTTAGTCCGGGCTCGGGACTCCCGAGCGAAAAGAAGCGCGATACTTAAATGTACAATAGCGCGACGTTGCTTTAAATGATGCGCTTATCAAGTCTCTGGCCAAGTACGATGTGCTAGTGGTCCCATGAGGCAAGTCAGGCAAGGACTCGCCAGTCGAAATCCAAGCTGCCAAGCTAAACAGCCACTTTATGACTTTGATTGGGGCTTTTGCGGGACTTTCTCCCACCCCGAATCAATGTCCCCGCATACTTCTGTGCGTTGCCCAGACTTACCCGCTCGCTGCTAGAGTGCGACGTGCAAATTATATCTGACACGTTTTCTAGCTCTATTTGCACAGGCGCTATGTTCCCTGGGAACCTAGGCATCTTTAGCCAGCGCTTCTGCACTACTCACTGGGCTGCATACGAGGAGCTGACTGCTTACATCAAAGCAGCGGCTGTGAGAACCTCGAGTCAGCCCGGAACTGTGATCCCGGCGCGCTTTGTGGACTCTGGAGTTAACACAAATGGAGTGCGCATCACCAGCAGTGGGGGCATCAGCTGTGGAATGGATGCTGGCTTGCACGTAGTCAAGTTACGCTGCGGTGAGCCTGAAGCCAGTTCAACAGCCCAGCTGCTCGACTATGCCTGGCGCAAGACGGAGGGGGTGGTGTTTGGTGATGACTTCTCTGCCGCTACTCCATGAGGAAGGCACATGGGTACGGTACCTAGGTACATATACCAGGCGGTCTGTATGTGAAGCGGAAAATGACAATGTAGCCACGGATCAGTTTATCTCTTAATTATCCATCTTTACCGTGATCAAGGCATGTGAACACCGTTCGGATTACTGGTAGCTTAGGCGACGTTGAAGACGACGTTTATTGGCATCAAGAAGACTGATGAGTATCTCAATAACAACGTCAAAACTTGGTTAAACTTCTCTTCCTATAAAACCAGTAACGGTAAGATACTCTCAGCCGGCGTCAAGGAACGTTACGAGCAATGCCACAGAACACTGTTTCTCAAATACGACCTCGGCTGCCTGATGGAACGATGATCGCTCTGACACCAAGGGCAGTCCGCTCGAATCTCCACATAACATGATAACGCCATACATCGTGCCATTGGCGGTATCCAGGTCACCGGGCAGGATGCGAGCTCCGTTCCTGGGGGGAATGGAGATATGGGCGAAAATGACAGAGCATCCTTCGATCATATCTTTTACTTTCATTGCGCATTCATCAATATGATGTTTTGGAAGTCGCAGCTCCTTCACAAGTTCCAAGACTGTCTTGAGATCATCGCTGGTTATCCGGGAACCAACTCGGCCGATGCGCAAGGGCCCACACCGGGAGTGGCAGGCAGTGATGCAGGGAGTTGGGGGGATCCACACGGACGACCAAGCAAGGTGTTTCCCCTCTTGTGGTAGGTTCTGTGAGTGACTACCTCAAGCTGCCTGAAATAGCGCGTAGCCAAGAGGCGCGAATCCAACCAATTGAGCGATTTTTTCGGTATTATCTTCCTACCTTATCTCGAAGTGCTCCGCTCCCAATAAGTGAGACGTGCGGGGTCCGTAAGTGGCTCCCAATCTAGGTCCGCCCGACTCAAGCCGAAGCACAGTGTTTCGGCTTCCTCGTGTAAACTCGACAATGCTGAATACTTGTAGGTATAAAGGGCCCTGACCCAGCTGCATATCCCGAGGGTAATCCAACTGCTTCCAATTCGCGAGTTCTGGCACATCATGTCACTCGAACCGGCACCCTCCGGCCGACTCCAGGCCCGAACGCCTATTCCAAAGCCAAAGCCGGCTTATCTACCAACGGCAGGATCACCCTTGGCAGTTGACACAAAACTTTACGCCGGCATTCAGTCTGCACCACGTGTGCTATTGCAAGACTTTACTCTCCCCATCAGATCAGGAAAGGCCTGGACGGCCCCCGCAGGATCAATCATCAGGATCAGCACGCCCGAAGGGCCGCAAGTCGGCGATCTCAACATCTGGAATGCGCAAAACCCGCGCGAGCGATTCTGGGCATCACGAACTAAACAGCTTTATGCGTCTCACGTGACCACGTACGACCGGCTTTGGTCTTGCCTTCCATATATGAGGCCGCTGGTCACCATCATTGCGGACAGTCTATCTTGGTACGGACAGGATGAGCACGGCGGTCGGGTCCATGATCTGCTCGGCACGCGGTGCGATCCGTATATCGGCTCGGTTCTTAGCGGTGGCGATGCTTACGACTTCCACTGCCACTCGAACCTCACTCGATCTATTATTCCGTTTGGACTGACTGAATTCGACGTGCACGATGTCATCAACGTGTTCCAGGTCACTGGACTAGACGAGAACGGACGATATTTCATGAATCCATGCCCGGCACAGGCTGGGGATTATATCGAGTTTCTGGCTGAGCAAGATGTCCTCATGGCACTGAGTAAGCGGTCTTCAACATCGGACATTGTGGTCTAACACTAGAGACTGACGAGTATCACCTACCTAACAAAACAGGCACTTGCCCTGGTGGCGATCTATCCTTGTGGGGCTTCGGTGCCGACAGCGAGAAGGATATGATAAAGTGTTGCCGCCCGCTCAAGGTGGAGGTCTTTCGACTCGAAGACGAGTCATTTTTGCGAAACAGCGGGTGGCGCCCGGCTGAGCAATCGAGCTATAAAGGCATGCATGGAATGGTGGTTGTGGAAGGGGAGAGTACCGCGACGGCACAGTAGCGGGAACTTGGGAAGCCCCGGCCCGAGCCCAAGTGCTCTAAGGACTCTCGAGTATTGGAAGCATGGCTTGATCACGCAGATGATATGTCGACGGTGTTGACCATTAGTTGCCTTCACCACGACTATTCCCATAATGAACGACCCTTCCGCATCCCACAGGATAGGAATAACAGAAGCCTCGCCTGGCCTCTCCTCGTCTGCGTCGAAGCTCACTGTTCCGATACGGACAAGTCCGTCTTCCAAGCTCCTCGGCAACACGTTGGTCGATTGCCCGTTAAACCTGTCCAAGATAGCCTCTTTCACCAACCGTCTCATCTTTAGTGCCCCTCCGGTCACCTCGCCAAATGGAGCCTCCATGCTGGCTGGCTGCACCCGACAGTCCAGTATTTCTGCTTGGCCGAGTAGGTGAGATACTGCCGTAGCCGATATTGAGCGGCGGTTGTGTGTTTTGCGGTGCTTGTGTTTTTGTTACCCACCTGGCTGGGTCCTTTCGGCCACCTAGTACCATCGATATCACCAGTTGTTGTGTTGGTTTGTTTTATGGAGGTCGTACCCGGAAGGTCATCTGCATCATCTAGAGTCGCCGGTTTTTCCCGTGATTTGTTTTTTTTGACGTTTTCTGACTTACGATTTACGACACGCTGATGAGCTGTCTCGGGTGTCCACTCTTTTTTTTTTCGGATGCACGCGCTAGGACGGCGACATCCTATGCACTTTACGCATACCATTAAGATCAGGTTATCATGACATACGGCCATAGAAGGAAACCCTATGTCCGTAAGCTGTCTGCTATTTCCTGAGGCGTTCATTAATCCTTACGATAGAAAAATGCCTGCCGCTTTTCAAGGGCGTTAACAGGTAAGAGTAATGTGTCGTCGCATGTATAGTAAAACATGAAAGTAACTCTGTAGCCGTTGCTAATTTTGTCGCAAAAGCAACGCCGCTAATCGCGGCTACGAGAACACGCCTTGTATCGTGACAAACTGCGTAATAGGTCATACTCGGTTACATTCGGTATTAATACTTCGCATCTGCGAACAGAATAACACGGAGCCATGGCTGTGCTTATCGTACTTTCCCTTTCATGCCAGCAATGGTAGGTCTAACTCCTGTGATATGGTACATTGGCTCAATTGAATGCAGTGGCCTCTCAGCACTTCCGTATTCGTTTGGCTGTTGCTTGGGCACTATGGTTACCTACCATACGTACTTCACAGCCTGTAGGTTCTACCTAAAGGAAAGATAAAAGACAAGATTGATGCTGACCTTGGTCAACAGAGAAACACGAAGCATCACTGCATCAGCGTGGCTTGAAAGGCTGACTAGTGAAACTCCTCCTTGTCAACCCCCCCTGATAAGTTGTTCTTTATTCTCGGCAATCAAGCAGGACTAAGCATGCTGCATAAGGCAGGAACACAGCTGGTCTCGTGAGCCTGCCTCTTCCGAGAATAGGCCTCACGGCGAATTTGACGAATGGAAACTCCAGGTCCCTATTATCACAAGTGAAAGTATGACCAGCCACTTTTCCACGAAGTTTGCCCCTTTGAGGTAGCCTATCGCAGAAGCGCACCGCAGCTCAACCCCGCACAGGGAATGTTCCCTGGATTCCTGCGCTGTACCCCTTTCGGACAGCTGTGGATACTGATGGAATAGTCCATGATGATTGGCGCACAAACGACGTTAAAAAGCAGAGGCTTCAACCCCTGGGTACCGGGGTACGTAACCAATTGGCCGAGGATACCCGCCGTTATCTCGGGCTTACTCGGCAAGGAGATGCACCGACTTAAAACCTTTGTATGTACCTGTACAAAGTACAAGACCAGGCTCGGATATGGCTTGCGATTGCCCAGCGAATGGGGTTGAGCCTTTCGAACGCTGACCGGTTCAGCACATCACGCTCTACCACCTTTCATCCGTCTGCTATCACGAGGCACAGCAGGCGTGTTAGTGGGTCCTGCAGCTAGGATGGTTTTCGCAGCCAACATTTTCTTACTTGCTCCCTCGGGTTTGGTCAATGTCGGAGCTGAGAGCCCGCTCTGCAACCTGATTGACTCCTGCGGGCCTCTCGCTGCTGACTTGAACCGATATTTCGACTGCTGAAGCTGAGCTTCCCGCATAGGCCTAGCCCGCTTCACTGACAACCGTGATGGTCGATCCACGGGGGGACCCAGCAACGGTGAGTACCTTGCTGTTGTCGCATGACCAATCTGCGAGATACCCGCCAGGGTGGAATCTCGTAACCATGTGCGTAAATAGAAATGCAGAGATATTGGTTTATATACCTGACTCACACAAAAAGACTGACGGACCACATCCATCACTTCTTTTCAGGTGTAGCCGTGATGATGGAATGCGTTGATGGAATGCATCTTGCCAGCTCCGGGTACGCTGCCGGCTCCGATGCGCGCACTAAGCCATGGCAGGTGGTCGCGGCGGAGAAGCGGCAGGCCGACTTCGCCAAAATCCCCCCGGAGTGGGTCTTGGCACCGCTGGTGGTGGCCGAGGCTAAGATGCGCAGAAGTCTGGTTGGCCCCTTCTTTGAGGGGCTACTGGATGATGAGACACGCCGCATCACAGTCATGGATGTGCCAGAATTGTTCGTGCATATTAGCCATGGCTCACTGACTGCTGTGCAAGTCGTCACCGCGTTTAGCAAGCGGGCGGCCTATATCCACCAGCTCGTCAGTTACTTCTCTCGGCTACGGCTTAACTTTGGGGAGCTGCAGCTGATCCTCATACCACCAGACGCGAAACATGCTCGAGATCGGGTTTGACATGGCCCTGAAACGTGCCCGTGAACTTGACGAGTACTTCAGAGTTCATGGAATACCGATTGGACCGCTCCACGGTATTCCTGTCACTGTGAAAGATCAGTTTCACATCAGGGGTTTAGAAACTTCTATGGCCTTCGTCGGGTGGATTGGGACATTCGAGGGGAAGAAGGGAACGGGAAAGGAGAAGCACTTTGAGAGCGAGCTCATCAAGGAGCTTCATAATCTCGGGGCAGTCATGATTGGCAAGGTGCTGTCCCAGCTCTCTGTCACGTCAGCTCCCATACCTTTGTTGCTCATCGCTTACTGCTATCACACAGACGTCGCTGGTACAAAGTATCTGGGTGAGTGCGACATACTCTATACTTTATGATACGCCGCAAGTTAGTTGCTAACTTGTCGACGTCTACATGCAGTCTCCAGAAACAAGCAACAACATACTCGGTTACTTGTGGAGTCCTCACAATCAACGACTATCCTCTGGCGGCTCCTCAGGAGGTGAGATCAAACGCAAGACTTTGTACACGCGGAACTGATCGAAGTGATAGGTGAAGCAGTAATGCAGGCTTTGAGAGGCAGTGCCTTTGGAATCGGAACAGATATCGGGGGTTCCGTTTCCATGCCGGCATCATACAACGGTATTTTTAGTCTGAAACCGTCGTCGGGCCGAATATCGATGAAAGACGTTGCGAACACCGTGAGTCATGTCAGATGCGGCCCGGCTAGCCTACGCAGCAGAGCTGATAATAGAGTCGACGGAGCGTAGGGCCCAGGACAGCAGGTCATGCCTACGGTGGCGGGCATTATGGGGCATTCCATCCAGACTCTTCGCCTGGTCTTGAAATCTCTGCTGTCCACGGAGCCTTGGCTGTACGATCCTTATATTGTACCTCTCCCTTGGAGAGACGCTGAAGAGGTCGTTGATAAGGACACTCGCGGCGAAGAAATCAAGCCAGCTATCGGATTTATGGAGAACGATGGTGTAGTAACCCCTCATCCCCCAGTTCGCCGCGCCTTATGTATCGTTAAGGAAGCGTTGCGAAAAGCCGGATATCAGGTGAGCACCTACCGGCGATTCTTTGTTTACAGGTATCAATGAGATCGCATTTCAACCCTGGGTCTGATCGGAAGGCAGCTGCTCGACTGGAACCCCCCATCCAACGAAGAGTCCCTACAAATACATGTGAGATCTACTTCCCCGGCGGTTGAGGGCTCGAACTTTATTTACTGAAGTCGATGTAGGGTCAAATTGCGCGAGGCGATGGTTGCCCCGATGTGTGGGAGGCACTTCAACTGTCAGGGGAGCCCGAGGTCCCAGAGATCGAGGGACTTTTTGGGCCGTATGGCCCGAGAGAGCCAATGTCCCTTCGAGAATACCAAGACGTGGTAGTTCACATGAGAGACTATAGGAATCGGTACCAAGAATACTGGACGTCGACGTCGACAGAAACTGAAAACGGTGAGACGACGTATTATTTGACTGACGTGACCACGCCTAAGGTTTATTTTCTGATGACTAGATTTACTCAGGTCGGCCAGTTGAGGTTTTTATCTCGCCAGTGACAGCAACTGCAGGCTTGTTGCCAGACAAGTTTTTCTATTGTGGCAAGTTCGACGTTACCATGGATTTCTGAGGCAGCTGCTGATGTTACGGCGGTTGCCACCTTCAGAGTACACAAGCTGCACAAACGTTCTGGATTATCCGACCGTGGTGGTTCCGGTCACCTTTGCAGACGAAAGCGTCGACAAGATGGATCCTTGCTTCAAGCCATTCAGTGAGACAGATAGGATCAACATGGAAGCGTGTTTGTCTGCCAACGGTTTGCTACGATAGAGTACTTTTCCAAACTAATTTCGAACAGATGACCCTTCGTCATATCATGGAGCACCAGCGGCAGTGCAGATTGTAGGAAGACGGCTGAGTGAGGAGAGGCTATTGGCGATGGCTCAACGTGTAGTGGATGCGCTAAAGAGACATATGAGTGGAAGCGACTAGTTGAGGATCACGGAGTCGTACTTAGGTTGCTTGGATGTCTGTATTCGGTGGGCCATACATGTTGAGGCGGGCAGAGCTGGTGTCAAGCTCAATCTCAAAATCTTTCAGAGCATGCATGACCTCTTTCAAACTCGGCCTATTGTCCCCCAAATTCTTATCTTGCCACCCCGCACTACTGAAGAAATCCTTTGCACGATCGAGTTCGGCCTCCCACCAATGCTGTGCTGTGCCGAGAACAGCTTCTGCTGTCTTCACTGTGTCACGCTCAAGATGGGTTTCGCCCTCGGGGTACAACAAACCTCCAATACGAACGACTTTTTTTGTTTTCGTCACTTTGGGCTCTGCCCACCACGGCATATTTGCTGTGCACCATTTAATAATGTCGCGCATCTTCGATGGGGTGTGCCGGAACTCGGGAAAGGAAACGTCGGGGTCGTAGGGAAAGGCATGGGCAACCTGGGCGCTGACAGTGCTCACGCCCTCGAACACGCAATAAAAAAACAGTCCGAGTGTATATACCATCGCTTTTTCCTGATTTTCTTTAGACAGGGAGAACCAAGGACGGTTTCGTGACTGAACAAAGGTCTCAGCTGCGACGCGATCTCTCTGCGTGTTGTATGACTCAATGAGCGACTCCCAGCGCGATGCAGCATGCCGTTGTTGGTATCTACTTATGTTTTCCACGTACTGGGGGTACAATATCTCGGGGGGACACCAGTCATGCCAATTTCCGCGTTGCTCAAAGTCACATAGCACGACGAAGAATGACTCGAGCGTTGTCGCATTACCATTGGAAGCCAACAACACATTGTCCGGCCGGAGATCTGAATAGAATGTACGTCCTTGCTCTCGAATGTGCAACAGCGCCGATGTTAACTGCATGCTCCACTTCAGCTTCGTGGTGGCTGTCAGGGCGCCCCGACGCTCCTGGGCTGGCAAGAAGTCCCGAAGTGAGCCAATGGGAAGGAATGGGATGAGAAAGCCAAAGACCCCCAACTTGCCACCGAAGGCGCACTTCTTGGTGATAATGGCAAAAGGTCGCCGCATGATGTGCGGATGCGGGGGCATAGTGAGGAGAAGCCTGAGTTCATGGAGGACGTGGTCGAACTCGTCCGTGCCGGACTTGAAGATTGCGAGGTGGTCTCGCATAGCGGGGTCACTAACGCCAATGTCACGGTATCTGACGCGGACAAGTGATACAGAGTCATGAATCTGTTGGACAAGGCGGAGATCCTGTATATCGACATTCGGCGGCCACTCCTCGGGGGCAATGTCTTGAGCCCACAGACGTTGAAGCTCTGGCAGCGAAGTAGCCCTCCTTTCAAGGTCATAATTTGGCTCGAAATCGATCTCCATATCGGGGATGTTAGTGCTGATATTGCGGACGATGATCCTAGAGCCAAACGGCAGGCGCTGGTACCGGTTTAAAAAGTCCCTGTTGCGAGTGCAGTGATGCTCCAAGGCTTGACAGAGGTGCCTCGAAATCCCAAGACCAGCTACTGCGGCTGAGTTTTGTACGGGGACGGCCGTTGCGGCATCGAGAGATTGGCGTAGCGCCGGAGAATAGTCGCTTTGATCGGGGACGAAGACGTCAATGCGCAACGGGACCAGGCGATCGGTTTCCAACAGGTCGAGCGGGATTGCGAAGAATCGTGTCTTGAAGGCGATGGCACCGTCGATGCGCCACCGCGAAGCCCCGCGTGCCGGCAACGACACAACGCGGTTCTTTGGATTCAACGCCGAGTCCACCCACGGCACAGGGCCAATTCGGCCAGTTTTCCGATGTTGAAGCAGTTGAGTCCGCAATGGCACATGTTTGAACACAAAGGTCGGCCGCCATATGGCATCGATAACATCGTGGCTCATTTCCATCGTAGCCACAAAGAAGACCGAGCCCGCAGTGTCAATGCATCGAGGTTGAGCGGCAGCATGCCAAGATGAAGCGGGAAGCCCAGGAAGTCGTTCGGCAGTTGCATTGCCCCATACTTCATCTCACCTCACTGCGATGGTTGTCAGCCAATAAGCAGAGGACCCATGCAAAAAGGAACACAAACAACACCGAGCGTGAGCAGCAACCTCCTGCCTGGGCACTTTTTGTCTTGCCAGGCGTGGGTGTGCTCCTTCCGCGGGCGGCGTAGTATTTGCGTCTGATCAGCGGCTGCCTGCCTAAGGTACGTACCAAAACCTGTGTCCTTCCCGCAACCGTATCTTCCAGGTTGTGAGTTGTAATCGGGCCGGCAGGCCGCCTGGACGTGGACGCCTGGACGCCTAGATAGATGTCTTGTTAGGCTAAGGCAGACATAAAAAATTCCATTTGATGTACAGGCATGGGAAAGCGACGATAAGGTGCCTCGTCAGGTTCTTGACCGGTCGAATGTAACGTGGGTTTCTGACTGGTCGAGATCAGACAACCCCGCATTCATGCACCAGTCACTGCAGCGAGGTCCAGAACTAAACATTCAAATCTCAAGCCGCCTCCAAATGACGCGTACCTTTCGTCCACAATACTTCCCGACCCAGCTGCTTGGAATTTGTTCGCGCGCCACCACCGTTAAAAGTTGAGAGCCCCTATCAGCGCGTGTTCCGAGTGAACCGGTCAGGCGGTAAGCTCCACCTCTTCTCCGCATATGACCCACGCGCCCTTGCAAGAAGCCCGATTTGGGTCTGAAATAAGCATCCTCCACACTGTGAGAATGAGTAAGATAGGTAATTTGGACGTGGAGACAATGGACCCGCAGGTCACGCACAGAGAGTTGTTGGACGCCGCCGCCCTTCTGGGGTTGCCAGTCAGTTTCGTCTGTGAGCGTTTGGGTCTGGCTCCCGCACAGCCAGAAGTCATCAGCAGCTCGTCGCCGACGGAGGGGTCGTCGAGGTCAAGTAATGGCACACGCCGTGACAAAGTACCGTGGACTCTCGACAACGGGTACGCGTCTTCGACGGCCGATTGGCGCTATATCGCCAACACACCATGCGATTCGTTGGCACATACTAAGCAAGGCATTGCGGTGTCCTCATACAGAGCATGCCATGTCTCCGAGACACCTGAGGTAGAGATTCAGGATGATGAAAGACAACCTCTCGACTCTACTCAGTGGATTGGAAACACCTCGGCGACTGAGGCAAGGGCCAATCCATCTGCCCTACGTGGCGTTGAGGGCATCTCACCCATCACGAAGTCATCGCCAACAACAGCAGACCAGCAACTCAAAGACTGTTCCGCAGCCCACAGCAAGACCTCTTCCGAATCAAGAATACTCCAAAATGCGACAGTGGGTAGCCCCTCTTGGGCCGTGCCAACGCCAGAGTCACTTCACCAGCTGTCGACAATCGTTGTCAATGGAAGTGCATCATATTTCACGCCTCCCTTCAACGGAGTCTCCCCAAACCATAGCGGCAGTATTAGCGGCGCCAATGATGACGCTGCTGTCGCTTTGGAGGAAACGGCTAAAGCTGCTGCTAAAGCCGTGCTCCGTGGGCCTTGCAGCAAAGTTTGGACACTTCCTCCAGTGCGTTCTCCCCTTTCCATATACCGAGTCTTAGCATACGTAGCTGATTAGGTACTGGCCGCAGCGGATTCGACGCAGGAAGAAGGCAAAGCCCGATGGTGGAGCCCCGTCAAAACGGAAGCGCGATGCAATCAATGTTGCCAAAGACGGACCCAAGCGCCGCGGGGCATACACAGATGAGACCTTGAAACAAAACACAGCGTTGACGCGTATACTGAAGTCTTGCATACGGTGCAGGATGAACAGAGGCCGCGTATGTTGTCCTCTCCCTTACTTATAGAAATTTGCATGCGTACTGAAGACAAATGCAGTGCGTTCCCGACCCTGAGGATCTCAACGGCGAGTGTCTCACATGCAAGCGCATCACTGGCCCGACTCTGTGCAAGATGCTATGTTATCGATACATTGTCACGGACGCATCTTTGTACAGGGAACAGAAAGCCCCATATCAGGTGTACACGAAACGGTGGCAGAGCATGGACATTATTGACATCCCCGCCAGTGATTGGGCCTCGTCAGACATCCGCACAATTACCGTCTCGCCCAATCATGTGCACGCTCCGTTCAAATTCGCAGTAAGAGAGTTTATCCCAGCGCAAGGGGACCTGCTAGAGGAGCGATGGATGACCGCCACCGGTCCCAAAAGGATCGCCATTCCGCGATATGCCCTGGCAGACATGCACAAGGCTGCAAACGCCATGAAAGACTACATTGAGCAATATACCTGGAAGTTCGTCGGCGTGACCATTGGAGATCTTGATCAGCTGCTGTTCGCAACCTACCATATGGCTTTCCGCCATATAGGCGATGCTAAGGTGCGTTCATCCGAGGATCACTTGGGCTTGAACTATCACTGAATCACTGGCAAGACGCAAGAGGAGCGTAATCTCCTCTCGAACACCTTCAGGTTGTGGGTTACTTGCCGACTAATTAGTAATCCTGTCCATATCTCCGGCCAAGATAAGCTGGGTGGGCACCCGATCTACGATCCCGAGAGCCTCCACGACGGCAAAGTTCCCATGCCGCTGATCATGACGGCGCAGTTCGAGTGCATCAACTACACATCGTTTCTGCGGCCGTGGAGCAAGGCGGTGCTAAAGCAGCTCAACGAGCTGGTGCTGGCCAAAAAACGAGAATACTGGCTGACCATATACTTCACCATGTTCATCCTGCTCCACAGCTGCGCTATGATGACTAGGCGAGACGAAGAGACTGCTCGTCAGTATAACCACGAGGTCCGGTCATTCTGTATTTTCTTGTATTTCGTTGCGCGTGTCAAAGAGCTAATCAGACGTTGCAGGGCCAATATGCGAACCCCGAGAGCATTAGAGCACATCATAGTGGGGCACAGACCATGCTTGCCCATTTTCACTTCATCAATAAGGGAGTTGTTCCTTTCTCTCTGCCTCAAACCGAGTCAGGGCGGCAGGAGCTCGCAAAGGCGGCCGATCTCAATGCTGAACAGGTCAGCTTCGTGTGGACGACATCAGAACTGATCAAAGAGCGCAAACGAGGTACGTCGATCAAACATAACTTCTTAGTATCCCATCACAAGCCGTGCTAAGCGATACTGTAGATGAACGCATGCGGCACGTTCGTGAGATCAATGATGTTGGTGACGACCTGTACTGGGTTTCCATGCTTTATGATACGGATTGGAAACCGCAAAAGATGGACTAACAATGTTGAATGCTGCTATTGACGGGTCGGGAGGAAGGCGGACGTGAATGGACCGACTGGTAGAAAAGAGTGCCTTGAGATAGGGCACCCACCTTGCATTATAACAAGATCAGAGAACGCTCCTGGACATGGATAAGTATCATGACGTGTCGTCTTGTTAAAAGAAAAGCTATTGTATTATTGCAGTGGTGATGAAAACCAAGACCGTTGACATTATTAAGGTTCGTATTCCGCCCAGGTCTATATATACCTGTATATATATATCTGTTGTTGCGCGCAATCAATATTGATGGACAGGACAAAGTACGCTCACGCAGCACATTGGCCTCTTGGTTACCTGTACTTGAAGTTCGTCAGGGCTCAGGTATCTACCTTGGCCTGTTTCCAAGCATGAATATCAAAACGAGATACAGCGCACGAATATCTTGTCTTATACAATCGCCGTACTCTGAACACAGGTACCTATCTAGAAGTTAGTGGCACACAATTACTTCAGAGTTCAGACAAACCCGTCCTTCTTGCGCTCTAGTATTGCTTCCTAGCGGGTCACGAATCTGGCAGTTTCAATCTTGGTAAAATGAGTAGCGTTCAGCTTCTGCCCAAGTTTGAGTCTATCTCCGTTTCTCCGCAGCACGTTTGCCATAACCTATCCCTGGACAATGCCGTGAGGCTCCTCGTTTACATCCAAACTAGGTATTTAGACACAGCAATCTTACTCTACAGACTGTGCCGTTCAGGCAGACCTGAATAAGCGTCACGGCCTCAAAAAGCCAAGCACTGCCTGCCGACCCTCCCTGCATTTGCAGCCCATTCCAAACCCCAGGTGGGGCAGGTTCAGAGACACATGATTCACATCCGTTGTATCGATTTAGTCGCAGGACCCTCCGATGCGCATGATCTTGCCATTCTGTACAACGGGTGCAATATCCCAGTGCTCACCACGTCCCTCGTCGTCGAAGACCCGAGCCCAGGCAAGCTGCAGCGGCGCCGGCAGCTTCCAGCACATGTCCTCGTTATTAAGCCAGATCCGGACGAGGTGACGCTTCGTGTCTCCCGAGTTTTCAAATGCCTCTCGACGGTGCAGCAGAGCCATATTGTTGATGAAGCGTAGGTCCCCCTTTTCCATGCGCGGCTTGATCTCGTGCTTGCGCGCGATGAAGTGGACAGCATCGAGCGCCTCTGCCTGGGCCTCCGTGAGGCCCGGAATACCGGGTGTGCGCGGCTCGAACGGCAGGTGTCCCACCAGCAGACGGCGCGAGAAGGAAGTGATCAGCTTGTCTTGGTGCCAATACTGCAGGGCCCGCTTGTAATAAGGGGGCTCCCGCCCGTATGTGTCGAATGGCCAGTCCGGCGCGGCCAGTGTGTGTATAAGATCCGGCCGCGTAGCTGCCAGCTCATTGTACACCGTCCATGCGGACGCCACAACGCTGCGCCCGCCCACCTCGGCCAGGCTCTGCGTAAACAGGCACAGACAATCAGTGACGGTGTCGGTATGAAACGGCTACGCGCAGATTAGCGTCAATTGACTCAGCTCTCACATTTGGTAAGGTAGATTATGAGAACTGTTATGAGGAAGACGACCAACCTTGTCCTCGCTGTACTGGTCGTCTGTCTGGTCACCTCGCTTGATGACGTGAACTGGATGGTCATTCCATTAGCTTCGTTCATCGCGTGGATACACCTCACTCCGCCCAGGGAATGGAAAGACCCACTCAACATGGACCCGCGCTGATCCTGCTTGCCTCGGCGTTCTGCAACATAGCTAGAAATCCCAAGATAGATCACTGTCAAGTCTTCCAGCTCGTAGTCTTCCGGTTTCAGCCCGCGGACGATGGAGAAGCCACGGCCTTCGTAGACATCCTGGCAGACCTTGTCAAGCTCCTTGCCCAACTTGGGCAAGGGAAATGTCTCCTTGGAAACCTTGTTGCCGTCTAGGCCGTGTTCTATAGTCAGAAGTGAAGTCAGTACTTGTGAGATGCAATATCGTGCCGGTCGTAAGTCGAAGTTCGTGACATACCCTTGAAGTGCTTTAGAGCTTCAAGCAATTCTGCCTTGTCATCATTCGTCAGAGTATACACATACTCGTTTTCCTCGGGGAAGTCATTGGAAGTCCAGACCAATGGGCCCTTAAGCGCCGTGGGCCAGCCAGCGGGCACAGAGGTTGGCAGGCCGCCAGCCTTGACGCGGGCCTCAGAGCGGGCGAGATACTTGGTCTCATCAACCTCGTAGGCGATGTCAGCGTATGCTTCGGCCTTAGCTGCCAAAGCCGCCTGCTCGGCCCTGATACCGTCAGTCTGGAAGCGAGCGCGCAGACCCTGGGAATAATAGGCCTCAGGCGCCTCGGACGTATTTGAAGCCATGTCGTCTCTTTTGTTGCTGTTGGGTTTATTTGGATAGGCGGATGATCGAAAGAGCGTGTTGGGTGAGACAAGTGTGTGTGACGTTGTGTTGCAGGAGCCAGAAACAAGATGTCGGCCTGGGATCTTGATGTTGTATATGATACCGAATACTGTTGCGAACGTGGTCAAGGCGCGAAGGGTCACGATGGTACAAGTAGTAGCAAACGATGATAGAGGAGATTGCGAGCCACCGCACGAATATCAACTTGACGGGGCTTGCTCTCTTATAAATAGACCCTATATCGATGCCTGTATTCTTTGGTCATCAACGAATCGACGTTGGTGCGCAGACCCTTGACCAGTTCCCAGAGTGTTGGCACCTTTTTTGGCAACCTCCATGATAGCAGTTTACAGCCGCATTTCTTCACCGAAAGTGGGCGACTGCCTGAAAGTCCATGTAGTATACCGGTCTAGGACTTTGAGAATCTGACCGGATCAACATCCATGATGACTGCGGTCGATGACCCGGAACCTGTTAGAAGCAAGAACTGTTCGTATACCTCAGTTCCGTGGTGGAGCGCTCAGCCACTGTGTCGGATCAGGTTCTTGAGAGGCAGGCGAAGGCTCTGCCATGGTTGGTCAATAGGGAAGGAGTCGGCCCTGCAGTAATTGGAAATTTTGTGGACCCCCAAAATGATTTGGTGGCAGCAAATGAGATGCAGTAGACCATCAACCCGGGTCTCAGCTGAGGGAAGGTTGTCGTCGGACCCTGGGATTAGCCAATCGTTACGCCGCATTGGCTGTCATCGGCTCAGCGGCGGGTTTGGTCGTCTGGTTGGTACCTATACATACACTTGGAGCTACTGGGTAGTGCTTACATGACCCACGCCGAAGGATAATCGATTAATATTTTGGTCAGATATTCGTGTTACACGACTTTGGGCAGACTGGCAGGTGGTGGTAAAAAAAGACCGAACATTCCCAGAGCTTTCAGTGCGTCAATGAGGCCCGAGTGTTCGGTCTTTTTTTACCGGGCACCACCTGGCTGGCAGTGGAGGCCCTCCCAGCTACCGGGTTACCGCATAGTTTCAGCGAGACCAGAATTAACTAATTTAGCGCTGGTGATGCCAAGTTCCTTCTCCACATTTCCAGTCCTGTTGCAATCCATCTCACACGAGGCGGTGGTTTGCTTTTTCCGAGACCCGTCAATCGGCGTTGCCAAGATTTCTGGAACCGATTTGGATTAGTGGTCCCGCAATCTCCTTATTCTGGCTATCTCAGCGACTTGGCTGGCTGATGGCTGCAGATGATCTGCCATTAGTTAATTCTGGTCTCGCTGAAAGTAAGCGGTAATCGCAGGTGCGTCCACTGTTGGTGCGCGGGCGGGGGCGGGGCTGGTTGCCTTGTGAAAATTTTCATCCGTTGTAAGAGCAACTTGCATCAAATGCCTTCTTACGTACCTTAGGCCCTGATTCTACTCGTAACGCGCGTTTTGGTAACGCGCAAAATTTTTGTGCACGACCGCCAAGACCAATTTTTCAAGCCCACTTAACCCGTTTGGGCAGCAAAATTAGAGAAAACCAGCCCGTAACGCGCAACTGAAGTTATGCACGCTGAGCACCCTTGTAAGCAATGTACCCTCTAGCGCAGCCACCACACCTTTCCACATATAGTAAAAGATTGGCCCTTTTGCGCGTTACCAACCCCTGCTAAACTCTCTTTTCGCAACGTTTAAAATACAGCGTTATGACCGACTTTTGCGTGTTACCATCGCAGAACTCTAACTGTTGGATTGACCGGAGTAAGCAGTGAGGCGCCCAGGAAAGGAAGACCCCTTGACTGCGTGGAAGCAGTGGATCTGGCCAACAGGAAGCCATGG
>MU854006.1:0-40067 GCA_033297225.1 Diplogelasinospora grovesii | reverse complement strand
CCCTAACCCTAACCCTAACCCTAACCCTAACCTAACCCTAACCCTAACCTAACCCTAACCCTAACCCTAACCTAACCCTAACCCTAACCCTAACCCTAACCTAACCTAACCTAACCCTAAGTAACCCTAAGAAAATAATGATCCTTATATCATTTAAAGATAAAGTTAACCTTCGCTTAATTAACGCATTAATTTACTTATCTTAATACTAGCTTTAAGTTTATTATTTAATTAATAAGCTTAATTTAATACTTAATGCTTTAAATAAGCTTCACACTAAATAAAATATTATAAGTCTTAACGGTAACTTAAAATGCTTAAAAAGCGAGGCTATCCTTAATAATATATTGTTTATATTTATAAAGCTGCAAATAAATAAAATCTTAAAAGAGCAGTTTATTTAAAGTTATAAATCTGATAAATAATACTTTATAATACTAGCGGCATTAATGAAATAGCTTAAGAAGGCTAAACGTAAGGCTATTAGCTAAGCTATAGCTAATGAGGACGTTAAGACTCTTTCTTAACTTAAGTACTTATTTATACTTATAGATAAACTACTTTATAATGTTAAGCCCGATAATATATATAGTGTTTATATCTTATATAATTCAGTTAAAGCGATACTTGAAATAATATATAATAATAAACACTATTTCAGCCGTAATAAAATAATATATAACTTAAAAAGGCTATTAATTTATAAAAAAACCTATAAGATTAAGAAGTATATATAACATTACTTAACATATAAACTTAATTAAATAAACCGATACTTAATAATTAACGATTCTTAACTAATGCGACTAAGTTATTATTTACTTATATAAGTCGTTATTATTAATTTTATTATTAAACTACTTAAAGTATTATTTATTAATACACCTTAATAAATACCCGGCTATATTAAATATAACTCTTTATTAATAATAATAAATTATATATTTAAAAGAACGTTATTAATCTTAAGTTATTTAATATATACGATAAAAGAATAAGGTATTATATTTATTAAATAACTTATAATATATGATTAAAGTATACCTTATAGTATTATCTTTAATAAAAACTATAAGTTTACCTCCGAGTTTTAAAAAGGTATATAAAGGGTGGTAAGAACTAAGTTAATAATAATTATTATATATTACTTATAAGCTGATAGCTTATTAAAAAGAAAGAACTAAATAATGGAAATTACTTTACGTTTCTTTTACTTTAAGAATATAACTTAACTATAAATAAACGTTATTCTTAGTTTATAATAACATTTAAATAGTGCTTATTTAAGGGTAATTAAGTTATCCTTATATAAGTAATTATTTAACTTTAAACTGCTAAGACTATTAAATGCTATAATAAGTAAGGAAGCATAAATAACTTAATTTAATTAAATCTCCGCTTTAAAAGAGTACCTCCATTAAGATATATAATTAATAATAAACTTTACCTTAGTAAATGTAAATAAAAGATACTATAAAAAGCACTAATAAGTTAAATTTTAAGTTAATAATAAGGTGTATTTACGACTTTATTATAAGTATTATTTATTAAGTAAACCCTTAAGGAAGCTATTATAATAGTGCTTTAAACCATTTACTATTAAAAAAAAAGTTAATAAGCTAGCTTACGAATTAAAACCTCTCGTTAATATAACTATTTACTTAATTATATTAGTTACTTACTTATTATTAACGTTAAAAAAGGAGGACTTATTTAGAAGATAAAAGTTATCATTAGAACTAATAAAAGACAGTTAAAATTCCAGCGAGGAAAGTAATAATAAATATAACGTAAAGACTACTTTATAATATAAGTTATACTAATAAGGATTATAATACTTAATTAAGTGGAAAGAATAAAGCTATAAATATAACATTTAAAAAATAAAATAGTAATTACGTAACTTTTAAGAGTTAATTAACGAATATTAATAACGTTAAGGAGGTTACTTTAATAATATTCTTAAATGACTTAACTGCTTTTATAAGAATACCTTAAGTAATAATAATAAAAAAAAGAAAGGCTTAAGGCGATTAAGGAAAGGAGCTATAAAGGAGCCCTTACTTATTATAGCCTTAAAAAGGTAAAATCTAGCAGTTAAACTAACTCCCGTAATTAAATCCGCTTTAATAATTAAACTAACTACTATAATTAAACTAATTATTATAATTAGATTTATTTTAATAACTAAGCCGATTTTAACACTTAAGCTAATTCTAATAATTAAATTAATTCCAGTAATTAAATTAGCTTTAATGGCTGAAGTTATTAAATTATATAAGTTTACTAAATTATGTAAAGCTTAAAGTAAATCGATGGGATATAAGGATAATAAGACGAGATATAATAAAATATTTTAAGATAATAAAAAAAGGAGTGATAAGCCTTACTAAGGGCAATAAGTTTTCTTTTATAAGCCCGGGACTTAATATTAGAAAATAACTTAATTAAGCCTTTAAGCTTTTTTATAGTATTAATAAATAAATCTCTTATTTAAGGAGTAGGTAACTAGCGCTAACTAACTAGTAGTTAGCGCACGGGCTACCGCATGAAGAGTAAGTTTTAACTAAAACTTATAATAGCTTCTTTAAAGCCTTATAAACTTCTTTAACCTTCTTCTACTCTTTAACACTTTACATACTTTATAATAATATAATAACATTATAATTCCGTAATAAACTTAATAAATAACGATGATAAGGATTAAAGCGATAAAGATAATATAGTTATATTTATAAATAAATCGTTATAAGTTTTATAACGTTATCATTATATGATTAATTTAAATATACTTTTTAAGTCGCTGCTTACTAATCTCATTCTTATATTATTAAGGTCGTTATGTAAATTAAAACTAAACCGCTTTAAAAATTTATTCGAAAGGGTTATAACCTTACTCGCTACCTTATAATAAATTAAGGTGATTAATATAGTTTAAAAATATAATAAGGCTATTTAAGACTTAATTAAATAATTTAATAATAAATTAAGAGCTAAGGAGCTTATTAATATAATGAAAGCAATAAGTAACAGTTCGGTAAAGCTTATAATATAAAATAAGGCGCTTTTACCTATAAAGAAGTTATTAATTAAAAGGTGGAAAGGTAAGAAATTTACTGCTTAACGTAACTATAAATCAATGATTTTAAGTATGAAAAGTAAGACTTAAGTATAAATAATATATTTTTACTATAAAAACTAACCTTTTATTATATAATGTAATTGTAAAAGGTGAAGATTTACCCCTTTACCCCATTAAAATCCACTTTATTTAATAAATATTGCTTTTAACTACCTTTATAAGTACTTAAGAACTATATATTCCACTACTAATAATCATTACTTTTACTATATAACTACTACTTTTACTATATAACTACCACTTTTATTATATAACCACTACTTCCACTATATAATCACCACGTTTACTATATAACTTATTCCTTTATTTTACCTCTCTCTTTTACTTTCTAACTAATTCTTATACATTAAACGCGCTGCTTTATAACGAACCTTATTTAAGTATATATTAATTATAATTCTTTAAGTTCTCTTATAAGCTATTAATAAGTTATTTAAATCACCCTTACTTAACTCTTTCTTTCTTACTTAAGTGATTAAAAAGTTATATAACGTAATAATAGCGTATATAATTATCATTTACTTCTTAAAGCTATACTTAATAAGCGCGACTCGAACGATTATTTACCGCCTCTTTAATAAACTGAATACTTACTTAATAATGACTTAAATATAAGTATAACGTAAGTTATATAGTTCTTTAAATCTTTAATAATACTTATATATCCCTTTAATCTTATAAATAGTATTTAACGTTAAGAAAAGGCATGATTATACTAAGCTATATACTAAAGCTTACGTCGGCTATATAAAATCGACCTTTTAAAATATAAAAGCTATAGCTAAATACTTAAGAGTAAAGTAAAGTATTATTTATAAATCCGTTAATGCTTATAAGTACGTAATTAAAAGAATAATCGGATTTAATAGCAGTAAATACGTTTTAAATAAGATTCCCTTTATAATTATAAAATGATTATTAATCGGCCTTCCTTATATACGCGGCTATATACGTACTATTAATCGTACTAATATAACCATTAAAAGCATTTAAATAAAAATCGAGTTTAATCTTAAAATCTAAGTAATCGTTTAAAGGCAAGCATATAAAGGCCTTATAAAAGGACTTGAATTTAAGAAATATTTCGTTAAATATCTTAAAGACTATAAGTTAATTAATTTAAAATATAATTATAGTATTTTATTAACTTACCTTTTAAGTAAATATTTAAAGCATAATTATTACTTTATAATTAATAGTTTAATATTTAAAATGCTATAAGCTTACGTTTTATTATAACTAAAGCATAAGTTCATTAAAAGTACGTTACTTTATATGAAATGCGTATATAAACTATAATACTAATCTATTATATAAGTATTTAATAACCTTCTTAACGTTTATAAAAGTATTAAGCTTAATAATTTAATGCTATATTAAATACCACTTTATAATAATAATACGAATAATTTAATAAAGTAATATAATAATAAATACGTTATTATTATTTATTATTAACTAGTAGTTATAAGGTAAATAGTTTACTATTATAATTATAGTAATGAACCGGTTTCAGTAATAAATAACCCCTCTTAAGGCTACTTACATTAGCTATTTCGGCTTATATTAATAATAATAACGTGTAAAAGTTACTTATAACGTTAGAATTCTAACGTTATGAGAGAGAGTAGAAATAATGGTTAGTAACATTGAAAATTACCGATATTTTACTATATATAGTAAGGTCTAATGGAGGTACTAAAGGGTACATTGCTTATAAGCATGTTATAAGGTTATTTCTCATGCATAACTTCTATTACGCGTTACGGGCTGATTTTCTCATCTTAATAGCTAATTTTACTACCTAAAGGAGTTAAGTGGGCTCGAAAAATTAGTCTTAGCGCTCGTGCACAAAATTTAGGCGTTACGCTAACGCCGCGTTACCGTACTCGATCGGGCCCTTAACTTTATAGGGGGGTCAGGTCACTTTTTGCGCCTTACCGTAACTCAGCGTTACGAGCAGAATCAGGGCCTTACGGAAGTATTACGTGCATCACCGGGTCAATGCAATTTGGGGCGGCGTGATAAAGTACAGCAATCGGTCGATCCGAAATCTCTAGCATTCTCATCGGATAGCTAAATGGACTTCTTCTGATTGGGTCTACAGTTATCACGCGACAGGAGGGGGCATTGTGATAATCCCTACAGGTATGTAGGTACTCCGTACCTTCTTCCTAGCGATGCAACGCCCTGTGTCGCCGGAGGTATGCCTAGGCACTTGACGACAAATGAAGGAAGAATATATCCTAAAGTAAGATTGTAAGTATGGAAGGTAATCAACACTACCGCCAGCCTAGATAGCAAAGCAACCATAAAATCCACCTGCATTTCACGCCTCGTCACAATTCACCATGTTCGGTGCTAAAACCTGCACGCTGTATCTACCACCGAATCAACACGATGAAAAAGGAACCGACCAATCAAGTTCCGAGGCAGTCCATGGAAACCAACTTGTCGGCTGCGCCGTGTGATCAGCCAGGTAACGTTAGCCGACAAGGTAAAAAGGACACCGTCGCGATCGCTACTTCGGAGACTCTTCGAAACTAACAGAGAGTGTAGCAATCCATGGCGTACATAGTCTCTAGATTACGGAGTGCAATCCTGTGCATGTACCTTTGAGCCCCGCGCCTTCCCGCACACCTGCAGAATCTTTAGTCTGTGATCCAGAGACTAGGTAGGTAGGTTATACTGGTCGATGCACGATAGGGACTAGGTAATTCTCAAGTGCACCGATATTTTTATCATTATTTTAACATGCTTAAAGGCTGAAATCTTCTGTGGTCTCTAATTTTATGCTAACAGAACTGAGGAGGTTTCTAATTGGTTTTCCATCGATACATACCGGCATTCAGGTACTCATCGTTTCGTTATATGAAGCAAGGCGCAGGCAGCCTGCACGAACGTTCTTTTTCCTTAGCTACCTCTGGGCGTTTGCCCCTAGATTAACGAAGTCGTTGGAGGCGGCTGACCGCGCAGTGCTGGCGAGGTGCCTGACGCTGTTGCTGTGAGACTCGGAGCGATCGATGCCTGTCTTTGGCTATCTCTCGGGACGCGGTAAAGTATCCGTTTGTCACCAAGATCGCGTGGTTTATCTCGCTAGATTTGCCTGACCAGCATGGAATCAGCTTCAACCTATTCAAACACGGAAACAGATGAACCAAATCTTCGTCCGGACGCGCTCAAATAGTATGCAACAGCCCTAGGCTCTGGCTGAGACAAGCCCCCTCTGCCACTGCCTCCCTAGGCCTGATTGGCCCAGAAGACAGCTTGGCGAGGCCAAACGCCCTCGAACCATTGCAGGCAGAGAAGCGGACGGCAAGACGCAACAAGGATAGTATACTACGTCCAGTGCTGGGGACGGGCCGAGAAGCCCCAAGCATGTCGTTGAATCCGCTGCGTGACCGCGAGCTCCACCGCAATCGCCCTCCAATTTTCTCGTGGTTCCCTTTTCTTTTCGCATTTTTCTTTTTCGCTGTTTCTTTGGAGTCAGCTCATAATGGAATGGTATCCTGTGCGCACCCAGGACAAGCCTGGGAATCATCACGCCTTGTGTTATCTCTACTCGTGGAGCTTCAAGCTCGGGTTCTTAATGGGCGTGACGGGGAGGTGGTAACTGACTAATTCTATGCTAGGGGGTAGCGGCCTCTGGGCCTGACCCCTGCAAACCTCCTTGCTGTCCTCAAAAGTCAAGACATGGTCACTCAAGATCGAAGAAGCCACATGCGTATTGATCAAAAATGGTAAGTTTGTTGGACACGCGTGGAGCGGCGTGGTCCTCTCAGGCTAACGTGGCCTACTACCTTCTAAGGCGCCTCGAAGCGGTAAAGTCAGGCTATCCTGATGACAGATTTACCCTGCATAGTCCCATTCTCGATCTCCTTCAAGATATCGTCAATATCCTCCAGCTTCCGCTCGGTCAGCTGCGGCTTTACCTGGCCCTTGGCAACAAAGGCGAGGGCCTCCACTGTGTCCTGACGGTCACCCGTGGATGTGCCCATGACCTTAATGCCACGGGCGACGAAGTCCGCGGGGCCCAGGGGGAGCGGTGTCGGCTTCGGGGGGAGGCCGATACACACCAGGGTGCCGGTCCGTCTCAGGAACTTGACGGCATCGGCATAGGCCTGACCGGACGAGGCGCAGATGAGTGCGCCGTGAGCTCCTCCATCCGTGGCCTTGATAACCTCGGCCACGCAGTCCTCCGTCTCGAGCACGTCTATGTACACCTCCGCGCCCAGGCTCAGACAGAGATCCCGTTTCCTAGCATCCAAGGCGACGACCTTGAGTCCCATGGCACGTGCATATTGAATAGCCAGGTGACCCAAGCCGCCACCGGCGCCCGGCACGGCGACCCACGAGCCCGCCCGCAGATTGGCGATCTTGAGCGACTTGTAGACGGTGACGCCAGCGCACAGGATCGGAGCGGCATCGGCGTCGCTCACGCCGGCCGGCAGGCGGACCATGTACGTGCTGTCCGCGATGGCGTACTCGGCAAAGGTGCCTTCGACGTCCTTGCCCGCCAGCTTCCGGCTTTCGCACAGGTTCTCATAGCCGGTCGTGCAGACCTCGCACTTCCCGCACACGATGTGCACCCACCGCACCGCTACCCGGTCGCCGACGTGCCACTCCGCGGCGTCCACGTCCGGGCCGAGGCTGGCGATCACCCCAGTGCCCTCATGGCCGCCTATTGAGACCTTGGGCTGCAGGTAGGGGACGCTGCCGCGGGCCAGATGGAGGTCTGTGGCGCAGACACCGGAGTAGTGTAGCTTGACGAGGACCTGGGTGCCGACGGGGACTGGGGTTGGGCGTTGGGCGACCGAGATGGCCTTGGTCTTCTTGTCTTGGATCGCCGCGAGGGACGTTTCCGGTACAGATAGCGAGCTCATGGTGGCGTGGGCGAAGGGCAGAAGGAAAGGGACGACGGGGGCAGACTGGGGAGAAATCCAGAAAGACTGTTCGTATATTCCGTCGTGAAAAAAAGCAACGCCCTGCGAGCAAGATATAATCTTACACACACTTCATATCTCTCCGCGTCCCCTCTCCATCCCAGCCGCTGGCGAACGGCGACAATCAACATCCTGCAATGGGGCTCTTAGACGGATCTCCGCAGGGGCTGTTGCTTTGGAATTGCCGAAGACGACTTATTTCCGGTCGGAGCCAACCATCCGAAATCCTGGGGTTTCGCCGCATGTTCCCAGGGACCTGGACCCTGGACCCATCTTCTCCTTGTTGAATCCGGGGAGGTAGGAAGGCGGTGTGGCCTGGATATCCACCACCTAGGTGGGTATGGGGTATGGGGTAGTATGGGGTCAGGTATTGATGGGTGGGGTTGGGGAATCATCGGACAACTATCTGGCATTGACAATTTCATGCGCGGATTCTGGGTGCAAACACCCGCAAACACCCGCCTTGGTTCGCTGTCATTTCTGTGCCAGAAACGACCCCTGTTCGCATGTCACTGAGTGGTAATTAACAGCTAGAAAGTAAGACCCACTTACCATATTGAAGGTGGTGACGTTTCCGAAAGAGATCTGCAGTGTCAAGATAGCTTGGTCTTCCATCATATAGCCACGCGTCGGATATTTTCTTGGGCGTGAACAATGAAAGTTTCTTGGCAGCAGGGTTTTGGAACGAAAACAATTGGGTGGCACCAAAAAACACGGTTTTTCAGTACCTCAAGCACCAGAAATCTCATCAGCCAGAAATTGGTCCCACTAGTCATGCTAAGAAATGTCATTGTTCACGTGCCCAAAGGGATAAACACCGGGGACATCGGGAGCACGCCCCTGGGTTGCCTGGACTCCACTCACGAGAAAAAGGTGCTGGGGCTGGATTGACCTTTTTGCCTATAATTGGACATATTTCTTGCATCTGGCGAAACTCCCAAAGTTGGTGCCTCCTGGAGAGCACCGGGTTTTGGCTCTGCAGATCTATGCGGACTCCCGTTAACAACCTCTGTACGTAAGAACAACCTGTCACCATGAGCACGAAAAAAGAAGCAATCCCACGTGAGTTCACCCGTCGTCCTAGACGAAAAAGGCCTCTGAGTGCCCAGCATTTGCCCTCGCCGACGTGTGCGGACAAAGTTATGCTGACCCATCAGACACAGAGACCGACATGATCGAGGACCAGGAGAAGAACGTCTCGGAGCGCGAGGATGCCGCCTCCGTGGAGCCCAACCTCAAGATGCGTGACGGCATTGTCCTCATGCCGCAGCCGTCCGACGACCCCAACGACCCGCTCAACTGGTCCTCGTTCCGCAAGCACGCCGCCATGTTCACCATCTCGTATCTGGCGCTCGTCTGTTACGTGGCGGTGACCACACTGGTCACCGGGACTGTGCCCCTGGCCGAGTCCATGCACGTCTCCAAGTCTACGGCCGTCTACCTGGGCAACACGCCCGTCGCCCTCTACGCCGTGGCCCCCTGGCTCTGGAGCCCGCTGAGTCACTTCATTGGCCGCCGGCCGGTGCTGCTCATGAGTAATATCATCGCCATGGTCGGGGCTATTGTTGTCACGACATCCAAGACATATGCGTCTTGCATGGTCGGTCGGGTCATTCTCGGTGCCGGCGGTTCGTCGTTCTGGACGCTGGGGCCGGCGAGTATTGGGGACATAGTAATTATCTCCTTGCACCATGATATTGCTGCTCCTCGGACGAGCCTACGGAAAGAGCTGACCATCCCGTCTCGCAGTTCTTCCGCCACGAGAAGGGCAAGAAGATTGGTGTGTCGACCTTGGCCATTGTGGTCTCGCCATTCTTAGGGACAATGTATGTATCGCAAACACATGCTTGCATACCTCTGGAAAAGCAAGAGCTGACTTGAACCTCCTGGCAGCGTCGGCGGATTCATCATAAACAACGACAAGCTGGGCTGGCCGGCCTCGCAGTGGATCCCCCTCATTTTCATGGGCGCCGGCCTGATCATGCAGATCTTCTTCCTCCCGGAGACCATCTACACCCGGGAGACGCGCGCGCATCCTGCAACTATCTCCACATCCACAACGGGCGGGTCCACGTTATGGGCCCGCTACGGGATCCACATTCCCAAGCGCTCGGAGGAGAAGCATCACAGCTTCGTCTTCATCGCGACGCGCCCCTTTGTCCTCTTCAAGTACCCGGCAGTGATTCTGGCGGCCTTCTGGTACGGCATCGCCTACATGATGCACGTGGGCATCACGTCCGAGCTCCCGCTCATCTTCGAGGCGGAATACAATTTCTCTGTGCTCGACACCGGGCTGTCGGGTTTCTCGGGCCTCATCGGCGCCCTGGTCGGCGAGGCGTATGCGGGACCCGCGCTGGATCTCATCGCTAAGCGGGCCATGAAGCAGGGTCGCGAGTGGCGGCCTGAGCACCGCCTCAAAGCGATCTGGCCGGCGCTTGTTACCGTGCCGGCCGGCCTAATCATGTTCGGCACGTCGATTCAGTTCGGGAAGGCTTGGATCACGCCTCTGGTTGGGCAGGCTGTTTACATCTTCGGCGTCGAGGTTGCCACCACGGTTATGTATGAGCCCCCTGTCAGCCACCCCTGGACACAACATAGACTAATGAGGGGTGTTTCGCTAGTCAAACCTACATCCTGGAATGTTACCCTCGCCAGGGCGCCGAGGCGAACTTGGTCTTCAACCTCATCCGCAACCTGTTCTCGTATACAAGTCCGTTCTTCGTGCAGCCGATGATCGCCAACCTCGGAATCACCTCTCCGTTTGGTCTCTTTGCTGCCTTGACCGTGTTCTTCTTCCCTTTCACGGTGGGCGTCTTAATGTGGCGGGGCAAGCAGATCCGGGACAAAGGAGGTGACCCGGGCTGGAGCAGGGATTAAAGATGGGACATGGATGGGCATCTGTTGTTCAACTTGCGGTCTTCTGGGAATACTGGTTCTGAAATCACAACGTGCGAGAATCTAGTAATACAACCCTGGACGTAGCCCCTGAAAGACTGGTATGGAGTATGTAATATAATACTCAGTTCATCGTATTTCCCACCCAACGTCCCACCTGCATACGCGAGATGTAATCAAGGGGCATCTATCTCCTGGAACCTCCCGCGACAAGTTCTGTTGAGCGTCCGTCCTGGGAATCTCGGTTCGTCCTGGTTGGAGCTACGAAACGGGTCTGTTCTTTTCCACAGACGATGATAGTTCCATGTGGACGGGGTCTAGACAAGAATGTTTATTTTCAACCAGCTTATGCCGACATCTCCCAGAGGAGTGGCTATCTAGAACGCGTACTTCATACCGGGCCTCGCCAAGCTCACGATCTGCCTCTCGGTAAACTCCTCGATGCCCGCCACACCGCCGAACCGGCCGTAGCCGCTCGCGCCGCCGACGCCGCCGTTGGGCAGCGGCGCCTCGATGTACACGGTCGGCCCGTTGACGTGGCAGCTCCCCGTCCGGATTCGCTTAGCCGTGTCCATGGCCCGCAAGACGTCGCGCGAGAAGACGCTAGCACACAGCGAGAACTCACTGTCGTTGGCCTGCGCGACGGCCTCGTCGTCCGTGTCGAACTCGGACACGAAGAGCACGGGGCCGAACGTCTCGCGGTGGAAGAGCTCCATATCCCGCGTGACGCCCTCGAGGACGTGAGGGGCCAGGATCGTCCGGCACGGTCCGTGAAGAGTCAGGTCGCCCGCCAGGAGCGTGGCACCGGCGTCGACGGCGCCCCTGACGAGGCCGAGCACGCGCTCGGCCGAGGCGGCAGTGAAGAGGCCCGAGAGCTGCACGTCCGGATCCTCCAGGTGGTTCCCTACCCGCAGGCTCTCTACCCGTTTCACCAACAGGGCCTTGAAGTCCGCTGCCAGGGAGCGA
The DNA here is from genome assembly GCA_033297225.1 of Diplogelasinospora grovesii. Taxonomy (NCBI): domain Eukaryota; kingdom Fungi; phylum Ascomycota; class Sordariomycetes; order Sordariales; family Diplogelasinosporaceae; genus Diplogelasinospora; species Diplogelasinospora grovesii. Next base: position 28,121 of record MU854006.1, on the reverse strand, counting down.
TGCACGATCGCCCGCTCCGTGGACATACATATCTGCCCGCTGTTGGACATGGCGCCATACACGACGGCCTCCACGGCGGCCTCCACATCGGCATCCTCCAGGACCACGACGGGCGCCTTGCCGCCCAGCTCCAGCACACACGGCTTCAGGCAGGATGCCGACAGGCCGGCAATGATGCGGCCAACGCGATCGCTGCCCGTGAAGTTCGCGCGGCTCACCCTCGGGTGCCGGATCGCAAACTCGATCGCCTGCGGCGCGTCGGCGGCGCTGGTGGGCAAGAACTGCAGGCATCCCGCAGGGAGTCCAGCCTCGGTCAGGGCACGGACAACGAGGTGCTGCGACTTGGGGCTGAACTCGGACGGTCTCAGAATCACGCTGTTCCCGCAGATCAGCGGGCAGCAAACCGCCCTGGCCGTCAGCGTGACGGGCATGTTCCAGGGGCTGATGGCCAGGACCACGCCGACGGGCTCGCGGCTCACCAGAATCGTGGTGCCGGGCCGGTCCGCCGGGACGATCTCCCCCTTGATGTGCGTCGCCAGGGCGGCGGTCTCGCGGAAGACGCCGGCTGTGGACAGGATGTTGGCCCTGACCCATCCCCTGGTGGCCGAGACCTCGGCCGAGAGGATGGCCGGTGCGTCCTTGTCGATGTACGTCTCCATGATGTCGGCGGCCTTGAGAAGGATCAACCGCCGGGCTGAGGGGCCGAGCCGGGCCCACGAAGGTTGGGCTGCACGTGCGTCCTCGATCGCGGCGGCGTAGTCGTCCAGAGAGGCTGAGGCACACTCGTATATGGTCTCGCCCGTCATGGGGTTCTTCACGGGGAAGGTCCCATTGTTCTGGCTGTTCTGATATTTCCCCCCGATGAACAACTGTTGCGGTGCTGTCGGTGAAGTAGCAGACTTGCTGTCATGGATGCCGTTGGGTTGAGACATCGTGAATGATCAATTGGTGCCCGCAACCAGTAGTTGTACAGCGAGCAGGGCGGTCTTGATAGCTTTCAAGTGCTGTCCCTTCAGAAGGTGGGGTGCTAGGGAATTTTACAGAGCGAGCTGTAGAAAACAACGCGGCTTCCAGCTCGCATACTTCAGGACCTCAATTCCATTCGGATCATCCACTGCAGTACCGTGCGGCTAATTGACCGAAGCCCGACTTGAATGAGGCGCATCCTGATGGACCTACTACCGGGTGCTACAAAATGCGGATTGACATTTCCGGTGGTGCATTTCCATTGCATCCACATGTCATGTGGGGAAGTCAGGGGCAAGTGGTGGTTTGCATCGGCGGGATCGCATCCCGACGGATGTTTGGTCCCGAACAATGCGGGATTATACACTATTGCCTCGCAGCTTTTGCCTCCGGGGTACCCCATGTACTACCGCATTCACTCGCTCGATTCGTATTCCGCCGCCTGTACGCTATTAATGCCCGTTGCACTCGCCTTGCCTTTTAGCAACCAATTGTAGCCAGAGATTTTGCTCCGCGGCGGTCATTTGCGGGTCACTCTGCTTCTTTTGCCGTGAGCTCGGAGCCTTGACAGCAAGCGCCTTTGCTTGATAGGTTTCAAGCGCGCAGTAGCGTACAGGTGGCGCAATGCGAATCGAGTGAGTGAAACCGGTATTACAAGCACTGCGCCTTGGCCAAGCCACTATTGGCCCGGATTCCGTGACAAGAGCGACTCGATATCGCCCCAGTCCACAACGCCGGGCCCGTCCATCGCGAGGAATGGGTCCATCATCCAGTCGTTTGCCTCCGGCTCCCCGTCCAGGGACGTCAGGAGGTTTGGCTGCCAGAATGGATCAGACATCCCGAGCCTCGGCACGATTCCGGCGCCATGGCCGTGCTGGAAGGTAAGGGGCTCCTGCTGCGAGCCCGACAGAGAGGAGGATGTATCTAGCGATGCTCCGGCTCCCGGGAAGATCGCCAGGTTGCTGGCTCGCCTACCGTCTAAGGCGGAATGAATAGAGTTGTTGTATCGGCCCCGAGCGCCTCGAGATGTCTGCCGAGTCGTTCCCATCTCAACCAGAGCGCTGTTGCCCGTTGAACGATTGGCAGCACCATCAGCAGGCTTGCCGTTATCCTGTCTAGATCCATCCTCAAAGGTAGCCACGACGCGCGCGAACCGCTTCATCGTGCTGCACTTGTTTACACGCATGAGCACCTCTCTTGTCTGCGCGATCAGCTTGCGCAACTCCAGCTGCAGGCGCGCCTCGCGCTGGTCATGGTAGCCGCTTGCAGAGCTTGAAATCCGTAGCGACCGCAAGATGAGCACCATAACGCCGCAGTAGGCGTAGAAGACGTCCATGGCCGAGATGCCGTTCACCAAGCCAAAGGAGTCTGCAATCAGGATGAGGCGACATAGCTGCACGGCGTGGGTGACGCAGATGTCCGATAGCCGCTCTCCTGCGGAGCCGTTATGCAGGTCGGTGCTGGCATCGTTCCGGCTGGGCGGGGCGGTGTGGTCGCGTCCATCCCGTTGCGCGGACGCGACATATCGCAGCAAAGCAGACCGCGTCACAAGGACGGCAACGTACCTGTATTGGAGGTGCAAGACCAGGGCAGCCCGAAGTCGGGGTCGGCTTTGCCAGCTCATCATGGCCTTGAGATCTTGGAGCGGCATTCGCGACACCTCCTCGGCGTCCTGGCAAAGAGGATCATCTGTGTCGCCGATGAAGGGGATATTCAACATGTGGTGGGCGGCAAGATCGTCTCTCCACGCCTTCAAGATCCCCAGTGTCTCCCTCGAAGACTGCTCTTGCCGAGCCAAACCGTCGGTGTTGCTTCTGTCGTTGACCACAGCCAGCGTCTTGACGGCAAGGGACACCCTGGCCTTCGCTAGGATAACTTGCAGCCTCAGCGAAAGTTTCATGGCCTCGTCGTCCTCGTCCTGCCCACTATCCAGCACTCCCTCGCGCGGAGGGACTATTTCCACATCCTCAAAGTCGTAGAACCCGCTTGGTCTCCCAAGGCTGGAGGCGAGGAATTGCTCAAAGCCGTAGAGCGTGCAGAAGACGCGCTTGCGCACCTCTCTCTCCACGGGCCGGAAGTGCGACCCGTTGTCGCTGGCCCGGTGCAGACCCAGGGCGAAGGAAAGGCGCATGGCAGTCCCAACCAGGTTCCAAGCCGCGTTACGCTCGTTGTGATTATGAAGAAAGAGGGACAGGAGCAGGAGGGCTCGGACGTTGGAGAGGGTACACTTCGAGACAAATTGAGGCAAGAGCTGTCGGGTGAGGTTGGCACAGTGGCGACAGAGGGAAGTGAGATCGAGGTCGGGAGTGACATCGACAGAGCCACTTAGGGAGGCGAAGGCAATCATCATGTGCAGACAGCCTAACCAGCCTGGTTCAGGCGAGGTGGGAGAAGATAAATGCACACCTGCTCGAGCGTGCTGGTGATAGTACCGCCCCATGGACATGAAGGTCTCGTATTCTTCCTCGAAGGTACCACGGTGGAATAGGGGAAAGTCCGCATGGTCATTCTTGAAATATAATCGCACCAGGGAATCGAGAACGTGGCGAGGCGGAAGCTGTCTTCTGATCTCGTCGATGTCATTGACGGGAATGCTGGCAAAATCTCGGACAAGAGCAGAACCCAAGGAGGCAGGGGAGCGCTCGTCAACCTCCTGGCCTTCGTTGGCACTGTTGCCAGTGCCTCCAGAAGGCAAACCGGGGAGCTCACTCTGGTCACCGTCTGCTTCCAGGGCTTGCGCTGCATCTTCATCGGTGAACGTGGCCGTAAGGCGAGCGGGCGGCCGGGCCCCCGCGGCATCCTCGCTGCGGGATACAAGAAGTAACCTCCGGAGCTGGCCCAGAAACTGCAGGCTTCCAGACGGGCCGATGAAATGTTCTCGCCCGGTTGTGTCTCTAATGAGGCCGACAGGTTCATCTGCACAGGAGTTGTTTTCCTGGACTTGGCTGGAACAGTGCCTTCGTTCATTCTCGGTATGGACATTCACGGCACCTGTTCTTGGCGGCGGCGGAGAGGCACCCTCGGTTGCCTCAGCAAGGCCCTGGTCTCCAGCTTCGGTGGAGAAGTCTCGCACCAGCTCCTCTATCCTAGGTGATTCCCCTGATTTCTGGGAGAGGTCCGGCATGGCATATCCCATGTGCTCTCCCAGCCGGATGAGCTCCGGGACGGTGGAGATGCCGTCATTGGGAAACGCACCACGTACGATGGCCTCTAGACATTTATACCTGAAGTGGAATTGGAGACATCGTCAATACGGGCTGACCGCAAAAGAAGGTTGCGCCGAATCCTGCTTACCGATCACTCAGATCATCGACGCTGCCGTAGAACCTGGTCTTTCGCGGAAGCTTATAAGAGCATTCCAGGTTGTGGTCCTGGCACATGACACATCCGTGTCCCGATGGCAGTGGAACACATTTGGAGCGACGCTGTAGACATCATCGTACGAAAGCCCAAGGGTCAGCTTCCAGGCTTGCATGTACAGGAGGCAACAACGGTACGACCCTGATCCTGCTACATCACGACACACCGGTGAGCTTACCTTTCGACAGAAGTCGCCTAGCGCAGGTCTCAGTACAGGGTCGCTTCACTTCATACTCGCCTGCATAAGGCGAGCTGCAAAACGCGTGGGACTCACAACTATGCGCGGATCGCTTCCGCGTCGCGTCTGGGATCCTCCTTACCCGGCGTTTCGGCGGTGCTGCTGCCGACACCTCGGCCATCGCGTCGAACTCGGGTTGCGGGACTTCGCTACTTCCGTCTTGCGTCCGATAGTATGGTCATCACCCAATCCCGCTGTACTTTTGCGCAGATAGTAGGATAGCCGACAGGGAGCCTATGCGAGCATTTCGGAGTCAGAGAAGCGTCGGAGCAATGAACCGTATGCACGTTGGAATAGGGGAATGACACGGACTTATATTCCGGTTCATGCCCCGCTTATCAGCCCTGGACAGAAACTGTGGGGCAGGCGGGGTAGTTTCCCCGCATGGCCCACTCGCTTTGCCGACCACGCGCATCCCTTTGGGGGTGAACAACTCCAATCTCTTGGCAACAGGGTTTTGGGAGCAGAGCGATTGGGTGCCACCAAAAATTACGGGTTTTCAGTATTACACTGTAGTTAACTCCAGCACCATAAGTCTCATCAGCCAAAAATTAGTACCACTAATCGCGCTAAGAAACTGGAGTTGCTCACGCCCAAAGGGATGGAAATACCGGCGAAGCGGCCGACTGGTCATCGAGTCTTGATCCGTTTCCAATCGCCGAAAGTCACATCTTCGTAGAGACTCTGTCATTATATCTTCGTAGAGACTCTGTCATTACATCTTCTCACATCTTTTGACTCTGCATGTCAGCTGGACGCAGCACGCATCAACCAGCAAGATGTCGTCTACAAGCGAGTCCTTCACCCTCCCAAGCGGGCGACAGATGGCCTATACCCTGTCGTCCGGCGGTTCCTCCGATGGCGTGGTTCTTCTCTCCAATTCCTTAGCCGAAGACCTGACCTCCTGGGATCGCGTCGTGCCTGTGCTGGAAAACCAAGGCTTCCGCGTCCTCCGCTACGACCATCCGGGCCATGGACGCTCGGGTGCACCTACTGAAGCCGAATTGACCTCCGCGACGTTCGAGGCCATGACGGACGACGCCTACGAGCTTCTAAAACACCTCAAAATCAGCAAGTTGCATGCCTGGGTCGGCGTCTCGATGGGTGGCATCAAAGCCGTGTACTTCACCGTGCGCCACCCGGGCATCGTGAACAAGATCGTCGTGGCCGATGCCATTGCCGCTTCCCCGGCCGTGGCCGGCATTCCCGATAACTTTGCCGCGCGGGTAAGCGCCGTCAAGCAGGCGGGTTCCATCTCGGAGGACCTGTCAAACACACGGAAGCGGTGGTTCGGTGAAGAGTGGATGGCGAAGCATCCGGAGGAGACGGCGAGGATGGAGAAGTCCATGGCGACAACTACAACTCAGGGGCTCGAGGCGTGCTGTGCTGCCCTTGGAAGCCCGTCTTTCGACCTGAGGCCGCTATATCCGAAGGTGGGACACGGCTGCGAAGAGGCGCTCATTGTCGCCGGGGAGAAGGATGCGGACCTTCCGGTCAAGATGCAGGAGATGCGGCAGGCCATCGAGGAGAGCCTCCGGAACTGTGGAAAGAAGGTGCCCGTGAGGATGGAGATTATCAAGGGCGCCGGGCATGTTCCCTACATTGATGGTTTCGAGAACTTCTGCGAAATCGTCACCAAATTCCTTGCCTAGATAGCCGTCGCTCTCCTTCCAATATGAAATGCCTTTCATTTCCTAGTCCATCTAGACTCGCATTATTAAAACCAATCTGGACACAAGTCATCCTTCAGCCGCATTCCCGGAGCGTGTGATGTTCTGGACCCATATTGCTCGTCTTCGCTGTGACTGGTCTGGGTAGCAAGTGCGCGCTAGTACCTTGGGCAAACAGAAACAAGAAAGTTCAAGTCATGGCGCCGACCGAGTATCCATAACTCGTCGGGAATTGGCCCCGACTAGGATGCTCTCCGACGACCGGCTAAATTGCGGCGAGGGCGGGCCAGGGTTCGCAGTTCCACGGCGAGCGTCGGTGAGTGATAATACGGATGTCACGTCCCTCCTTATGAGCCGTGCACCCGCTTAACTGCCTCAAAACGTGCTAGCCGACCACCCCGGGCGTCTAGTGGGTGGATTGATTGCGAATTCTGGGGCGCGCGGAGAGCGACATCCGTCGGGTGCAATGTTCCGACAACCAAGCTCAACGCGCGGGAGCGGATCCGGAAACAGAGGATCACGGTCGCAGAAACAAGACGGTCTCAGAGGCGGAGGCAGATCTCTGTCAATCGGGCGTGCTATCATGAGCTCTATAAAGTGATCGGGTTTGAGATAGCTAACAGAGGCATTAATAGATGACCTACTGGAGCAGACCAGGAGACAAACACGATCCCGAGGAACTTCATTTTTTTACGGAATAACACGATGCCTCACGCCTCAGGATCATTCAACGTTCTTGTCGTCGGCGCCGGCCTAGGCGGCCTCGCGGCGGGACTGGCTTTGCAGACGGATGGCCACAAGGTCACAATCATCGACGCAGCTCCCGAGTTCGCAGAGGTAAGACTTCCAACAGCAGACGCCATTCGGACATGCCAGATCTGACAGAAATAACAACTGAACTGACACTGGAGATTCACACAGGCCGGAGCGGGTATCAGGATCCCGCCCAACTCGAGCCGGCTGCTCATGCGATGGGGCGTTGACCTGGAGAGGATGAAGAAGTCGACATCGCAGCGATATCACTTCATCCGCTGGAAGGACGGCAGCACCATCTTCGACTTGCCCTTCAACAACATCGTCGAGACACACGGGGCGCCCTACTGGCTTGTCCATCGGGCGGACCTGCACGCCGCGCTGCTCGATGCCGTGCTGAAGGCCGGCATCAAGGTGCTTACCAGCAAGCGCGTCACCTCCTACGACTTCGAGGCGCCGAGCGCAACTACACAGGACGGCGAGACCTTCAAGGCCGACCTGATCGTCGGCGCGGATGGCATAAAGTCCATCTGCCGACCCCTTCTTACCGGCCAACTCGACATCCCGCGGGACACGGGCGACGTCGCCTACCGGGTCCTCATCCCCGGCGAGAAGCTGTTGGCCGACCCGGACCTGGCCCATCTGATCCGCAACCCCTGCACGACGTCGTGGTGCGGCCCGGACGCACACCTGGTCGGCTACCCGATCCGCAACGGCGAGATGTACAACCTCGTCGTGTGTGCCACGTCCTACAACGAGACCACGGACGAGGTCTGGGTCGTCAAGGGCGACAACAGCGAGCTGTGCAAGCGCTTCGCCAGCTGGGAACCCCAGGTGCGCAAGCTCTGCGCCCTCACGGGCGACTTCATGAAGTGGCGCCTGTGCGACCTGCCCAACCTCACCCGCTGGACGCACCCCTCGGGCAAGGCCGTGCTGCTGGGCGACAGCTGCCACCCTATGCTCCCTTACCTCGCCCAAGGCGCCGCCCAGGCCTTCGAGGACGCCGCCGTCCTGCGCCAGGTGCTCGCCCAGGACGTGGACTTGGCCGCGGCCCTGAAGCAGTATGAGCAGATCCGCATGCCGCGCGCGAGCCTGGTGCAGGCCAAGACGCGCGAGCACCAATACATCCTCCACGTAGAAGACGGCCAGGAGCAGCAGGCCCGGGACCAGAAGTTGGCTCTCGATGCGGCGGAGAACCCGGTCTTCTGGGGCTTCGGCGACCGGAGAAAATGGCTCTTTAGTCATGATGCAGAGGTGATCCAGAAAGAAGGGGCGAACTGGAGAGATGCGCCCAACATGAATAGCGTGCATGCTTCTTAGATTATATAGCCATACATTGAGCTCTTTTATAGTTTAATCATATCATCCCTCCTTGCGTTTTGCTTCAGTCTTTAGCCATTCACTCCATAGTTGTCCTTGTATAGTTACATCTTCCCGGTTTGAGCGGCTGCTCCTAGTACTCTCCTATCCAGGCTAGAGATTCTTTTTCAGTTATGAGAAACTTCCACTCAAAGGTCGAGAGTCGAGACCCCAAGGCTACTTCCGCAGTGTTGGAGCGAACTCATGAACGTGACACACAAAGTTCGGCGAGATGAAGTCTTTTAGTATGAATCTAGTAGTCATTAGGCTAAGGCTGTCCAACGGTTGGTCCAGCCCATGAAGCGGCACGATAGGAGATCAGACCAGGCTTCGAGTTCATCCCAGGTGGCGCTGTAATTCGGAATCGCCTTTGACTCTTGGTTGGTTGGGTGTGCGGGAAGGTGTTGGGCTCAAAGGTACATGCAGAATTCAGCGCCACAACTGGTCTGAGATCCTGAGACTAGCCCGACCCATAATGCCCAAACATCTATAGGTGCCCAACCCATATCGCCCAAACATCTATGGGTACCTACCCAATCCATATCACCCATGCTTGGCATGGGTACCTATGGGTACCCGTGGGTGGGTAATTCCAGGCCCTACCTGCAGGTTGGGTTCGGCCACAATGTTGACATGGCGATTAAAATGCTGCTGCCCGAAAAACACTCTTGCCCCCCGGCAATGTCTACAAACTTACGAATACAGCGTAGTGCCGGGGGTGTGATCAAACTTGATAGTAGATGAGGTTTCTTTTCGACCACGGAATTTAATTTAAATCGAGGCCGAGGTGACGGTCGCGGAGGAAATAATCAAAGTGTTCACATCCCCAATTCCGTCATTCAGACCTGGAGACTCGCAGTACGAACGCTCTGTTGCAACTGCAAATCTCCTGTACCGCTTCTCGAAACCCGACTTCGTTGTCCAGCCCAAGAGCCCTTTACATGTTCAGACCATTATCAAAACAGCGGTTCCGCGTGGGCTGAAGATCACCATCAAGAACGGAGGCCACTCCTTCGCGGGATTTTCCACTACCAATCGAGGCATCCTAGTGGACCTCTGCCACATGCAAGACGTTCGCCTCCACGATGGGCCTAGCGGCAAGCCAGAGTCCGTCACGCTCGGGGGCGGTGCGCAATGGGGCCATGCGTACAAGGCATTGGTCAACTCAACGGTGGACGATGCCCCACCGTTGGAGTGAGTGGTCTCGTTTTGGGGGTTGGTCTCGGCCCGTTCACCAGAAAGCTCGGCATGGGGTGCGACGCGTTGACAGAGGCAACAATTGTTACCGCGGACGGAGAACTTGTCACAGTCAAGGAAAGCGATGATAAACAATTGGAAAAGGGCAAACTCTTCTGGGCACTCCGCGGTGCTGGTGGCGGGAACTTTGGGGTTGTGGTGGAGCTGAAGATGAAGGTCCAACGGGTGGAGGACGGTGTGGTGGCCGGGCGATTTGCATATTCCAACTTCCAAGCTGGATGGACCGTTCATTGACACCATGAAGAAACTCTACCTCTTCGACTGGCCACCCGAAGCCACGATTGACACCCACTGGGTGTGCGACGTCAAGCCGAACAAGGCTAGTTCTGTTCGTTTCGTCGTCTATTCCAGGTTTTGACGGCAAGAAGGGAAAGTTCGACAAGCTGATCGACCGTGCCATCGGAGAGGCGCATCCGCAGTTAGCTGATAGGATGAAGGAGCGGACATGCTCTGAACCGTCGACGCTTTTTCTTCATGAGACGCTCGTGGCTCAGTGGTGGGAGGAAACCACGAGGGCATTTCCCTCCAACAAATCTTACAGCCTCTACACCTCCTTCGTCTTCGAAAAGCGACCCGGAATCGTCGAAATCGTTGCTGACAAGGTCAAGGACCGGATAACCTCATTTCAAGACGATTTCGTGGGGGACTAGGCTATCCTCGAAGTCACATGGATTCACGCTGGAGGGAATGCAAGCAAACCAAAGAGCGACCAGACGGCGTTTCCTTGGCGTGATGGCACCTACTCTACATACATCATGCTCCAATGGGAGGAGAAATGGTTGGCGGGGAAAATAAAGCGATTTTTGGAAGCCTTCAAGGCGGAGTTGAAGCCCTTTTCCATGGAAAGAAGGGCGGCATACGTCAACTTTGCCGATGTGGGACTGAGAGATTGTGGATCGGTATACTACGGGGACAAATACCCGAAGCTGCAGGAAGTCAAGCAGATCTGGGACAGGCGCGATTACTTTCACCCGCCTCAAGGTGTTCGACTTCCGGGAAACGAAAACAACGGGGAGGACAGTGTGGACTGGATGGACTTGGCGGAATGGCAGTGGGAACACCGCCCTGTCGGATTCCCAACCCCGAAGGACGACTTTGCGGGAACAATTCGGGATTTAACCGACCTGAGGTTTTGAAGTGGACTTGCTAAAGGCATAGTCTTCCTGTTCGACCTTTAGGTGGGGTGGGGATGGAGGCCTTAGGTTAGAGATGGGCGTGCTGTGACGGATATATTCTTTCTGCTGTATTATGGGATCGGGGATGTCGTGTCAATCGTTACAATTATACTAGGATCGGCTTATCTTAGTCTCAAGATCTCAGACCAGTTGTGGCGCCAGCGGCGCTAAATTCTGCATGTACATTTAAGCCCCACACCTTCCCGCACACCAAAGGCCATTCCGAATTGCAGCGTCAACTGCTAAGGGAAATCTTCGCCCCCCCAGCGCACGCAGTGCACGCAATACACACACACACACACACACGCGCACACACAGAATCTCAGTCTGTGATCTAAGTGCAACAAGTGGATGTCACACCGCGCAAAGATGCTTCAATGGACCGACACAAAAAGATGCAACGTTTCTTACTTTCTCGGAGGAAAGGAAAAGCGTGACGGGGATAAGTGGAGGCCAGATTTGGAGGCTGTCAGAGCTACCATCAAGTATGCTATGTCCACACTCTTAGCCATAAGTCAAGTTCAAAGATGTCCTCATCATCAAACGACTTCCATATCACCGTGATCTTGTTTCCCCTTAATCTCAACTCATTGGCGGCCTCGTAGATACGAACGACCTCTCCTTGGCCGGACTGTTGTCGAGGTTGCTTCGGTGTAAGGGTCGCTGCTTTACTGCTTGTAAAGAGAGCTATGACGCGGTGGGTCAAATCCGTAGGAAGGGACCGTAGAGCCTGCGCTATTGCCGACAGCTCTGCCGTGTATGGGTTCTGTTCCTCCCTTGGACCTAGTGTCACCGATTGCAGGGTGAACTTGTTTGCAGTGACAAAGGACTCCGGTATCCGCGACGCTATACCCATGCCCACAAGCCCATTCTTCGCGGAGCTGCTCGTAGCAATGCGCACCACCCAGCCTGCATTAGCCAACTTAGTGATTCTACTATCATCTTCGACGATCGTTTCGACTCGTTCTTCCTAAGGTGCTATAACAAAAGGACGAACAGTTTCAATCCGGTCTACTGGAACATCCTGCAGATCCCAAGCCAACTGCTGCATAGGCGACACGAATCTAATAAACATACGGAACCTAACGGTCCGAAGTGGGTGAGTCTTTAGCAGCGTGCAGATATCGATCCAAAGTTTAAGGGCTCTCCGGGTGAATCGATCGTAGGCCGATAGTATGTATGCTTCCGCTTCGGCCACAGCTGTCGCCACTTTGCCAAATGTGCCTATGATTGCTTATGCTCCCACATTCTGCACCCTGTTAACAGCCGTCATCAGTCTTATAGCGCTCTGCTGGATGCTCGTGCAATGTGCTGCTTGAAACGGAGCTTAGAGTTTATAACCACCCCCTAAGATCTTAACCTCTTTATTCGGATGCATAGTCTCTCCTTTAATCAGGAAAGGAGAGCCCCCCCTTAATACCCTAATCTAAAGAAGTGCTAACTCCAAAACCCGGACGCTAAACGTAAACCCGCTGTACCCTGCCACGCTTACAAGTACGCCGTTTCTAAATCTACCATCTAGCTCAAACGGAAGGTATCTTATTCTAAACCATCACTTTCAGCCTCTGAACCACCACTTTCAGCCTCTAATTACTTATATACATCCTTAAGTAGATCTAGCGATACGTATCACTCGGGATTATCTTTTTCGAATAATTAACTTTCCACCATCACGACATGTTCGAGGAGGTTAACTGCCTTTTAAGCCTAGCCGTCGTCGAGGTATGCCTTTACGAGCGTGTGCTCTAACGTAAGTCGCGAGTGATCATCCTCCTTAAGCGTCTTCTTCCTTACTTCTATTACGTGCTCTAATATCTTAATCGCATCCTTAATCCGCCTATCGTCGAGGTATGTACTTATGAGCTCGTGCTTTAACGCTAGTCGATCATGATCATCCTCCTCGAGCGTCTTCTTCCTTACTTCTGTTACGTACTCTAATATCTTAATCGCATCCTTAATCTGCCTGTCGTTAAGGTACGCCGTTACAAGCTAAGAATCTGCTAAGAATCGATCGTCATCTTAATCTGAAAGGCGCGCTGCTCTCCATTAAGAGACCTCCTTAAAACAGTCCACAGCATCCTTAAACCGCCGATCCATATATAAGTATTTCCCAACGTAAAAGAACAACCCAAACCTCTTTATAACTCTATACCCATCGCTTCGGTCAAGTAGCCGGAGTGCATATAGTAGGTAGGTAGTCTTGCTATAATTAGCGATTAACACGATCAGCAGAGGGGAACACCTCTTCGATATACTGAAGCGCCTTCATCGTGATCTCCTTTATACCGCCCTCTCTTCTAATCCAGATCCTTATTGCTAAATGCACGAGACTATGCATGTTATATATATCGCTATCCTCTCAGTGAACTAAGAAAGCATATGCCGAAAGCGTGCCGATTGCGTGTTCCCTCTCTTTCTCTGACTCGAACTTAAGTAACAATGACTAAGGAATGGCTTTTAGCTTAACGTAAGAGATGAATGATAATAGATTAGCCGCAGCACTATTAGCCTTCTAGATCTAGTTAAAAGACACGATCTGTTGAATGCAACTGCTGCGCCATTGTCGCAAAAGATGATCGCCTAATTGCTAAGACTTTGCACGCAGCAGGGTTTATCTGCTCATTCCAACACACCCCCCAGCTAAAGCACGTAGGGCTCTTAGCTGCAGGACTTAGCACAACTGCGGATTGTTTTACTGCATGGCTGCTCTTTCCCGAGTAACCCCCGGATCATTCCCGGGCAGTCCACGGACCAAGTAACCCCTCCTTTTTCGGACGAGGTAGTGCGCTGACCAGGAATTGAACCTGGGATCTTTTAAGAAGCTCGAGCCGGGCTCATAACTATTGAATGCAACTGCTGCGCTATTGTTGCAAAAGATGATCGCCTAATTACTAGGACTTTGCACGCAGCAGGGTTTATCTGCTCATTCCAACACGATCTAAGTCGTCGCCACTGCATTTTACGACCCTTGATATCGCGTATTATCTTAAAACTCCCGGCTCATTAGACTGACGAGCTCTTGCTCGGTACTGCGTAAGAGCTTTAAATATCTCCGGATGGATGAATGGTTTCAGTTTAAGTAGGCGGCAGCTTATACAATAGCTAACGGTAAACACGTTAGTTTACGTAAGAGCTCCGTCGTCATTACTCCCTTTTAAAGCAGCTGCTTACGAACGACCGACTTCTTTAAGAACCTCTTGGCTTCTTTCTCATTCATTTCATGCAGCTCGATAATATCACTACTTACTATTAAGAGATTAATATTTATTAAGCGCGTTATAAAAACAATTGTCACGAATCTAGGAGGGTTAGCAGTCGGCAGGCAGCTAGCGGCAGGACGACAGGCCTAGGCGGGGCTGGCGGCCAAACGAGAAGCTAGGAAAGATGACATAAGGCAGGATAAGCTAGTGGGGCTTAACCCCGCTAGTGTGGACCAATCAGCAATGGATCACTAGGATCACGGAAAGCATGGGTGATTTAAGGTGATCCTCACGGTAGAGGATCACTAGGCTCACGGAGAGCTTAGGTGATCCAGAGTGATCTAAGGTATAAAGGATCACTGGGCTCACGATAGATCGCGGTGATCCAGAGTGATTTAAGAAGTATATATACGATGGTCGTAACTGCGACTTAGATAGTTTCCCTTTATCACGACAGTAATTAATATAAGTGCTTAAGCTATCATTTATAGTCTTATGTCCGAACCCGAGTGTAACGTATTGTAAAGAGTCTCGCCTATTAACCTTATTAGAGTTCCATTATCTATTCCTTAACAGTGTGGACACCGGATTGTTACACGTTAATTACTCCCTTTATTCTGTTACGGAAAAACAAAGGAACTTTACGAACACTATGTCTTAATCGATATAGTCCACGGGACGTAAGCTTACGATAAACGAAGTAGTTTAACAGCTCGTTAAACAGGTTAGGCTTCTAACGCTAGAAAGCAAGGAGACACGCGATAAGATCGATAACGCCGAGGAAAAGAGAGAGGAACTAAAAGAGAAAGTAAATGTGAAGAATAAGGTAAAGCTGCTAGTACCACCGCGTTTCGACGGTACGCAGGACAAGTTACAGCCTTAATTGCTAGCAGTACGTTCGTATTGTTCACACCACGACGAGAAGTTCGTAAACAGCGAAGACGAGTCGGTGTTTGCCATTTCGTTGCTAGAAGGAAAGGCTGCTAAGTGGTGCAGTTCGGCGCAGAAGGAGTGGCTGGAGGAGGATGGAAATAAGAAACTTTCGCTACACACCAGTCGACTGTACGACGGAATCGAGGCATTCGCGGAGGAAATCACGAAGGTGTTCGGAGAGCAGGATAAGGTTCGCTAAGCCGAAGAACGATTAGGACGGCTAAAGCAAACTAAGGCGGCGTTTACTTACGCGACGGAATTCATGTAGGAAATTATAAAGACACGTTAGAATAAGGATACGTAAAAGCGAGCGTTTTACGAAGGACTAAAGGATAGTGTAAAGGACGAAGTGTATAAAGTGGATTAATAAGAGTTAAAGCTCGACGCCTTTATCGCGTTAGTAGTTAAGATCGACGACCATAACTTTATTAAGTAACGAGAGAAGAAGGGAGGGAAGAGCTACCAGCTTGTCGAAAACGCGTTAAAGGACAGTTATAAGAAGAATAAGTATAAAGGAACGTTATAAGGGACACACTTTAAACCTATAAACGTCGACGTAACGTAAGCTTAAGTAGGAAGACCCCGAGATAAAGCTAACGTATAATGTTATAATTACAATAAGAAAGGGCATTACGCTCGAGAGTGTAAAAAGCAGAAAAAGATTAAGTGGAAGCCGGTCTTAAGGAAAGAAGCGGCAAATGTCTTTAAGGAGATAAAGGGGCTAGAAGCTACGTGCGCTAGTTATAATAACGGGGAAGACGTTACGAACGACGATTAAACGTTAAGAGGAGAAGTCGACGATAATAGCGATAATAACGGATTTAACGAAACGAGCTAGTAAGGCATAATAAACGATGATTTAAAAATCTCGTTCGATTATGTCGAGCTACTATTAAGGCTATTACTAATAGCTAAATAGTAAGGGTTAACGTTAACTTAAGACGAGAAAGGGTAATAAAGCACTACTTAAATAAGCTAAACATTAGGACCGAGTGCGGTATATTTATAAAGTAAGGTACTCGAAGCATAAAAGGTAATTATAATAGCGAGGGACGAGTTATAAAGGAAGTAAGAGGACTTAAAAACAGTTAAATAGGCTTATATATAACTTTAAAGCGACGTTATATAAACTATAAGATTAGTTATAATAATTAAGACCCGGTAAGATAGACTATTAAGATTAGGAGGAAAGGAGAAAAAAGACGCGATCGTACTACCGGAATAAGAGTATAAGGGCGAGGAAGAAAAACGGATAGTAAAAAGATAGTTATTTATCTCGTAATATAACTACTGGAAGTGGAAAGGAGCAATGTATAACGGAAGAACGACCTCTTATATCCGAGAGCACGGATACGGATCGAGGGAGGAAGTATATACCGAAGATATAAATAAGTTAAACTAAAGACACGTAAGGCACTTATAAGTAGCATGGTTCTATTATATTTATTACGAGTGTAAAACTTATTATAAAGAAAAGTACGAGTATAACTTTTAGCCGGAACGATTACGAGACGCTAACGAGAGAGTGGAGCTAATCCGGTAAGTGTATTAAGCAGACTTATTAAAAGGCCGTTAAAAAGTGAAGCAGTATAAGGACCCGGCATTAAACGTCGTTAAGGTAATAGTACGATTATAACATTAATACTTAATAGCATATAAGAACAGTAAGACGTAAGCGGACGTTTCGTTACCGTACTATGCGGCTATAAACTATATGCATTATATAAGGATAAAGTGTAAGTAATAGCACGAGAACCGTAATAAGTCTTAACTACCGCGGAAGTACGTAATTAAAGGGGCTAGTAACGAAGGGTGGCGGCACGTTAGTTAAACGTAGTTAAGCGGATTCGACGCGTTAAACGAAGAAGAATTAATTATAAAACCGAGCACCGAGACTATTCGGGAGGAGGAGGAGCGGGTTACGAATGCTTAACTTTATAACGGAATAAATATTACTAATAATAAGGAGATTAGTAACACGACGATAAAAGAAAACCTTTAAGAGAAGGAAGTAATGGAAACTAACGTCGCTTAATAAGACTGTAAACTATATATAAATGTAAAATAAAAAGGGTATTAAATCCGAGCATTAATCGACGAAGGGTCGTAAGTAAACTTAATATTATTAAAGGTTATTAATAAGCTACGAATACCTTAAGAAGAGAAAGAGTAACCGGTAATGATTAAGGGACCGTTTAATATATAGTAAGTTAAAAGAGTAACGGTATTATTAAACATTCGAGTTAAAGGAAAAATTATAAAAACGACGTTCGACATTATAAATATAAGGCTAAATAAAGACATGATTTTAAGACGCTTATAACACGAGGAGTATAATTTAAACATTAGTTAAAAAGGCGGTAACTACTTACGATTAAGATAATGGGAGCATTTAATTATTAAGAAGAAAGATTTACCGAGAAGTTAAGACGCCGAAACGACGCCGGTACGGGAGTTATTAAAAGAAGATAACGAAGTCGATATATACTTTATAAAAGAAAGTGGATATTAAACGTATTAAGGACGGGTTACTTAAGCGGAAGCTATAAACATTATTATAGCATTTAATAAGTTTATATATTATTAATAAAGTGGGGGGACTCGGAAGAATAGTATATTACCGGAGTATTAAGGTTACTTAATATTCGAAAGTAAGTATTTAAAAAGATTATTAAAAAAAGGTCCGTAAGATTATAAAATTAAGCTTAAGGAAGGAGCATAATTACGACTCTTTAAAGTGTATTATAGTAATGCACGGTAAAACGAGGAGTTAAGAAAGTACTTAAAAGAAAACTTAAAAAGAGGTTATATTAAGGAATCGACATTATTAATAAGATACTTAATGTTATTTGTTTCGAAGAAGGACGGGAAACTTCGTATATATATAAATTACCGACAGTTAAACGATTAAACGGTGAAGAATCGTTACTCGTTACTATTAATCTCGCGTTTAAAAGACTAGTTAGTTAAAGCGAGGTACTTTACGCAGTTAAACCTTCTTATCGCTTACGCTTATATTTGCATTAAAGAGGGCGACGAATAAAAGACTATATTTCACACGCTTTATAAATATTACGAGTACCTCGTAATGCCATTCGGACTAACGAATATGCTTACCACGTTTTAAGCCGTTATTAACTATACAATATAACTATATTTAAATAAGATAGCAGTGTGTTATCTCGATGATATTCTTATTTTTTTAAGAACGTTAAAGGAATATAAAAGGCACGTAAGGAAAGTGCTCGATACGTTATAACAACATAAGCTGTTAGTAAATAAGGAGAAGAGCGAATTTTACGTATAAGAAACCGTGTTCTTAAGATATTTAATATCGCCGGGATAGGTTAAAATAAAATTAAAAAAGGTGGAAGTAATATAAAATTAACCGACACCGACGAACGTTATAAAAGTACGCGTTATCGTTAGGTTTATAAACTTTTACCGAATGTTCGTTAAAAGCTTCGGAGAGGTAATGCGACCGTTATATAATTTAATTAAGAAGGACGTAAAGTTTTATTAAGAAGAAGATTAAGAGCGGGCATTTTAACAGCTTAAAGATGGGCATTTTAACAGCTTAAAGAACTTATCGTAAGCGACCTTATATTAAAACTGCCCGACTTAACGAAACCGTTTAAAGTCGAAACCGATATATCGGACTTTACGATCGGAAGGTAACTTAGTTAAAGAGATGGTAAGGAGAAGCGATACCTTATCGCGTTCTTCTCGAAGGCCTTATCGAGACTAGCACTTAATTACTTAGTTTATAATAAGGAGCTTATAGCTATCGTTAAGGCGTTTAAAGAGTGGATACTATATTTAAGTGGAACTACGTACTTAATGTAAGTATATACGAACCATAAGAACTTACGGTATTAAATAAGCTTATAAAACTTAAATAGGAGGTAAGTAAGGTAAGCAGAGTTTATAATAAACTTTAACTTCGAGATACATTACGTTAAAGGATTGGAAAACATAAGGGTAAACGTATTAAGCCGACGAGCGGATTATAAGAAAAGCGAGAGGAAGGAGACGTTATTAGTCTTCGAGGAACGAGAGGACGGATCGCTCCGATATTAACCACGAATTAACGAGGACTGTTTCGTAATGGAACTACTATAAGCTTAATTTAAAAGCTGTGTTATATATCGGGAATAATAACTTAGCTTCGGGAAGTATTAAAAGGAACTCGATAAGGAGGCGTAAGCCGAGTAAGAGATAAGTAAGAAAGAAAAAGGGGTGTACTTATAGTAACGGAAGCTGTAATATGAAAGGAAGGCGTATATATAGCTAAAATAACGAACAGAAGTTATACGGCAGATTTATAAGTTACTATTAAGAGGACATTTCGGAATTACGCGCACTATTTATTAAGTGTAACAACACTTTAACTAATTAAAGCTAAAGGAAAGCGTGAAGGAAACATTAAAAGGATATGACCTATATAATAAGATTAAGGCTGTAAAGCATTAGCCGTACGGGTTATTAAAACCATTGCCGGTAATAAAGAGAGTATAAAGGTTAGTTACGATAAACTTTATTATTAAGCTACCACCGTCGAAGGACTTAATAATGGGAGTGGTATACGATAGTATTTAAGTGGTGGTAAAGAGGTTAATTAAGTAAGGAGCCTTTTTACTATATTAAGAATTAATTATTACGGAGTAAATAACGTTTCTCTTCGTAAGAGAAGTAGTAAGCTAATATAAATAGCCGGACGAGATTATTACCGATAAAGATACGAGGTTCGCATTTAAGTTCTAATAAGCATTAATAAAGAAGATAGCGGTGAAGAGTAAACTTTCGACCGTATATCACTTATAAACGGATAAATAAACGGAGCGGATAAACTAAGTGTTAAAAACATATTTAAGGGTATACGTTAATTACGAGTAAGATAATTAAGTAAAGTAGCTATTATGTATGTAGTTAACGTATAATATAATAAGGACGGAGATAATAAGAGTAACACCGTTCTTCGCGAACTACGGGTATAAAGCAGACTTACGGTAAGGACTAAAAGTTTACGTACTACGAGCAGCCGTTACAGCTAAAAAGCTTACCTTACTGCATAAGAATTTAAAGGTCGAGTTAAAGTTTATTCGGTAAAGGATAAAGGATTACGTAGACCGAAAGCGCGTTAGAGGACCACCGTTAAAGGAGGGGGATAAGGTTTATCTCGTTAAAAGGAATTTAAAAATAAAGTAGCTAAGCGATAAGCTGGATTTTAAGAAAATCGGACTATTTAAAATCAGTAAGAGAGTTACGACGTTAAACTATAAGTTAAACTTACTATCCACTATAAGGTTAAGGAGTAAGGTTTTTTATATATCACTATTAAAATTAGTATTAAAGAACGTTAAATTAGAACGATATATGGAAGTGGAGACCGAAGAGAGAGAGTTTAATATAAGAAGCATCTTAAACTTAAGAGAAGCAGTAAGAGGAGTGGAGTACTTAATTAAGTAAGAAGGGTACGGGCATGAAGAAAATACGTAGGAACTTATAGAACACTTGTAAAATTATTAATAGGAGCTATAACGCTTCTATTAACAGAACTTAAACCGCTTACAGCACCCGAGCTTAAAGGATTAATAAGGAGCGCGTCCTAATTAATCACATTAAGCGCGCCGAGGGACTAAGCGTCGAAGGTAGTAGCCTGCCTTACGGCAGTAGCTTTATCCTTAGCCTTTATCTTATTAAAAGAAGCTAAACCGCGGCGGGTTAGTTCGTTACCGCGTGTTATTAAGGATCGTTTTTAACGATATAAATAGTCTAAACGAGCGAGAGATTCGTTAAGTTTTAGCTAAGCTTCTCGTTAAGCCTTTACGGCCTTACGCTAAATCTCCGTAAGATTCTCACGCTCGGAACGGAACTGCCTTTCAGCATCTTACTCCGCTTCATTTAAACGTTTCACCTCGGCAAGAATGCAAGCAGTTAGGAAGTGTTAGTACTAAGGAAGGAAAAGAAGTAAGGGAGTCCGGAACATAAACGGGAAGAAACCGGGACTCCGGAACCATCGTAAAAATAACCACGGCGGACATACTCGCCGTAACGACGGGAGCGATCGAGCATCTTATACGTAAGAGAGTGCTTATAATAATAAGAGCACGGCATAACTTCGTAACTAAAGGAGTTAATAAATACGGATAAAAGCGATCGTTCGGAAGTTTTCTTTTATTCGGATTTCACGACACGTAAGTTAACTATTCTATTCGACATCCTATTAGTAAGCGTACGCCGTTATAGGAAGAAAAGAAAAGGGAAATAAGAAGCACTTATTAAGCGTAAAGGAAGTAGGATAACTGTTAGTTAGCGGCGCTTATAAGGTCTTCGGGACGAAGCCCGTAAAGGAGGGGCACCGTGTTACGAATTTAAGAGGGTTAATAGTTAGCAGGCAGCTAGCGGCAGGACGACAGGCTTAAGCGGGGCTAGCGGCTAAATGAGAAGCTAGGAAAGATGATATAAGGCAGGATAGGCTAGTGGGGCTTAACCCCGTTAATGTAGACCAATTAGTAATGGATCATTAAGATCATGGAAAGCATGGGTGATTTAAGGTGATCCTTACGGTAAAGGATCACTAGGCTTACGGAGAGCTTAAGTGATCTAAAGTGATTTAAGGTATAGAGAATCATTAAGCTCACGATAGATCGCGGTGATTTAAAGTGATTTAAGAAGTATATATACGATGGTCGTGACTACGACTTAAATAGTTTCCCTTTATCACGATAGTAATTAATATAAGTGCTTAAGCTATTATTTACAGTCTTATGTCCGAACCCGAGTGCAACGCATTATAAAGAGTCTCGCTTATTAACCTCATTAGAGTTCCATTATTTATTCCTTAGCAGTGTAGACACCGGATTGTCACAACAATTAACTTAGTTTAGCTCTTTAATAGGTAGTTATATATATTAAGCATTTTAAGCAGGATCTCTTAATCGTCCGTATTATTAATAATTAATAGCTATTTCTCAGTATCTTTTAAGCTTAAATATTTACGCACTAACTCCTTTAAGTCTTCGTTAATATTTATCGATATATTAAGCTTCTTTTCGATCTTTAAGTATGCTTGCATAAAGCTTATATAACTTAAAGCAAATACTTAGAAAATAACGTACTTTAATTAACTATCCTTAAGCTAGTAAGTGAACTATAAAGCCACTTAAGTTTTATCGACGCTGCTTAGTCTAACGATAGTAAGCTTTTAATAGTTTTATTCGACGAACAGCTTTCACTTAAGATTTTTAAAGATCGTGTCCTATTTAATAAAATCCCTATTTCAGAGAAATGGGATCGAAAGAATTCGTGTTATATTAATATTAATATCGTTCGAAAAAGTGGTTTTATCTTAACCGTAAAATAAATACTGCGGCTTTATAAGAATAAAGTATTCGGGGAAGAATAACTATAAATTTCTACTTATATAAAAGGCTAGCTATCGACTCCGGGATAGCTCGTAGCTTTAACTAAATTAACGAATGTCTTAAGCACCCTTACCTAAATCTTTACCATAAAGACATTATACACTTAGTTGCTTAAACGATAAAGGTGCTTATAACTTTAAAGACCCCTTTATATATACTGCCGCCATCGCTGCTACATACCGCTGCCACGCCTTTATCTTAATAGCTGTCCGCATAATGATAGGTATCCTTAATGACTACGTATAGAAAACTATCTTATACGCTAGCGCCTTCCATCTCGAAGCCTATCACGCCTTCCTCTTAAGCAATAGCATTACGATCTTAACCCAACTTAAATACTGTGTCGCTTAACGTAATTAACCTAAAGTGTATGATCGCTTAAGGACTGTCCTAACTAAGGCGGGTATGTGACATTAACAGCCCGTTACAGCCGCACTCGTCGCATAGTTTCCTATCAGTAATATAGCGGTATGCAGCGTTAAACAGCTTATCATGTATGGCACCTAGATACTAAGCTGTAAGATTAAGGTCGCTTTAGATTATAGTTAAGTAACTAGCTGTTAAAAGTCACAGCTTACTTGCACACATTCAATTGAGGTTTAAAGTAGTGTATTGCTTGTGTTCTCTCTCCTGGCTGACTAATTGCTGGCCAGCGCAGTTTATATGGGAGGGAGCTTCGGAACAACCGTTCTATTAATGGATCATCATTCATCCACTTTTATGGGCCTTCAGGCTGATCAGCTAATTAGACTTCTTTCCGTCGCTCGGTGATCCTTTCTTCGATATCCTTTAAGTTCATCTGCTTTAAGAAGCTTTCCTATACTCCCTTTAGCAGTGCTTTAGTCATTCTATCTGCCATCATCTCGGCGCTTTTAGTGTAACAGACTGTGATGTTTCCGTTCTGGACTTCTTAGCGTAACCAGTGGTTATAAATATCCACGTGCCGTAAGTTAGTCTTAAGGGTAGTGATCTTTACGTTCATTAGCCTAATGGTTTGTAAGTTATCACACTTTATTCGTATACGTGCGTCGATTTCGACTCCCAGTTCCTTAAGCAATCTGCTTATAAAGAGAGCTTCCTTCGCGGCTTATAACAGGGCTAGCAGTTCAGCCTTTATTATTAACGTTATAATCGTATCTTGCTTATTAGCTCTTTATCCAATCATCCCTCTAAACAGCTTCATTACGTAAGCTTAAGAGCTCTTTCGATCGTCCGTGTTATCGGCAAATAAAGCGTCATTAGCGACTCGGAAATCATCTTCTCCGCCGTATTAAAGCGTTAAATACCTCGTTTCCTATAAGTACAGAAGCACCTTATCTGCCGCGGCTTAGTGTTTAGGTCCAGGATTGGTTGCGTAGCGTGCTAACCTCGAAACAGCGAAGGCAACGTCGGGCCGTGTGATCACTGCTACGTACAGTAAGGAACCTACTTTCCGCAAGTACGTAATAATGTCGGTCTTATTAGCTAAGCCTTCGAAAGGGAGGAGCTCTTCTTTAGCTATTAGGGTGCTCGCTGCCTGCTTTGTTTACGCTAGATTAACGATCTTCTCGATGTAGGATGATTAGGATAGCTAAATAAGCTTCTTTTCTCTGTTTCTAAGCACATTAATGCTTAGAAACCATTATAGTTCTTTTCCTCCAGTAAGCTTATAGCTTTGCTTCAGTTATTTAATTAGGAAGAGGGCTTTAGATCGGTCTTTCTCGTGGAACGTAAGGGTTATATCGTTAACGTAAAAGAAAAGGAGCACTCCATCCTTACTGAAACAATAAGGTTTATATAGTATCGGTTAAAAACCGAGTTTGCGTAAGGTTTAAGTAAGGGATCGCTGCTAAAGTAATGGTGACCGCCGCAGACCATACAGCGCCTTCCTTAACCTAAGTATTATTCCAGCCTTTCGATAGCCGGGAGGCATCTTTATAAATACCTCTTCGTCGAGCTTTACGTTCACGAACGCGTTTACTACGTCGTATTACAGTAGCTTAAGATCGTATTAGGTGGTAATAGCGATCAGCATTCGAAAGGACCTTCTTACTAAGGTCGTTACGTAACTGCTTACGTAAGGGTCGAGAAGCTGCTAGTCGCCTCTTATAACGAGCCTCGCTTTAG
Source organism: Diplogelasinospora grovesii (assembly GCA_033297225.1). Classification (NCBI taxonomy): domain Eukaryota; kingdom Fungi; phylum Ascomycota; class Sordariomycetes; order Sordariales; family Diplogelasinosporaceae; genus Diplogelasinospora; species Diplogelasinospora grovesii. The sequence goes on along the minus strand of MU854006.1, from coordinate 3,677 downwards.
CCTTATCGAACCTGCTATGCTTGTTAAATTTATACACGTATACTTACTTACAATTTAAGATCTTCTGTCCTTTAGTGCTTAAGTCTTTAAAACTGATTTCCACTTAAGACTTCATGTCCTTATAGCTTTATAAATGTACTTTCTTTACTTCTTTAAACAGTCTTCTTAAAGGGTAATTCTTAAGCTCTTTATAACTCTTTAAAGGAGGGGGGAGATCCTTACGATACAGTGACCGAGGCTTCCTTAACAACCTTTCCACGATAGCTTTTATAAGGACCTTCTGTCTTAAATCAACTACCTTTCCTGCCCGGATCCTTATGAAGAAGGCGCCCTACTAGCATTCCGTGTAGTGTATCTTTAGAGCAGCTGAGGTATGCTCCAACCTTAATTAGCTTACGCCCAGTTAGCTCTTAATGCTCATTTCCAGCCTTAATTAGCTTACGCCTAGCTGTATTCTCTTAACATTACTGTTAAGAACCTCTAACCTTAATTAGCCTGCGTTACGGCCCAGTTAAAGTATCGTCTTTTCTTATAACCTTAATTAGCTTACGCTTAGTTAAGGCATTAAGGTTTATTTCCCTTCTTCCCGCCTTAATTAATCCACTGCTTCTCCCTTTTCCATAAAGCGTCCTTTAAGGTCTAAAAAGGGCGGCTTCTTTAACGAGGTTATTGCAGCTGCTAGCATTGTTGCCGGTGGTGAGGGTGGTGGAGTAGGAAGAAGCTTAAATCTAGCCTCTATATACTCTTTCGACCCTAACTGATCCTTAAAGCCTTAATTAACTGCTTCTTACAGTCTAGCATTAATATTCTTAATCGCTTCTTACGCCTTAAATTCGCTTTCTATAAAGTCCTTTAAGTCTCTTACTTCTTAAAAATCTTCCTTTAACGGTTAAACTTGCTTATCTTAGTTTTCTTGCTCTCCGTTCTGTTAAAGCCATTCGGCTAAGGCTTTTAAATCGACTTACCGAATATCATCTTACATTTTTTAAAGGTTCCCGTTAAAGAAGCTTTTCTCATCGACGATCACGTCTCTTATAACCACGACCTTATTAAGCGCTAAGTTTTAGATACGGTAAACGTTCGTCGAATTATAGCTGATTAGATAGCCGATCCAGGCTTTAAGATTCATGCGTTATTTACGGTTTTCCCGCTTTATAGCTTCCGTAATAAGGGCGTAAGCTTTACAGCTAAATGTCCATAGGTAGGCTTAAGATAGCTTCCTTTACTCCTTATCCTTTAAGTGAAAGCTTTCGAATAGAGTTTTCCATCCATTCTTATATCTTAACGTACGGTTCAATAAATATACCGCAGTTTTTAATATCTCTCTTTAAAGTTAGCTTAAAAGCTTTACTCTTACTCTTATTAAGCGTATTTTATCTGTTACCATACCCCTTAAGCGTTTAGCGCCGCTATTTAGCGCCTGCGTATAAGGAGGTAAAGGCTCGATTCTAATGCTTTAAAGCTTAATAAAGTGTTTCACTTCAGGTTTAATAGTGACCATTTCGTTATTATATTCGATAACTTTAACTTTAATCCCGTATTAGCGTTCCAGTAAGCTTAACAGGATTTTTAGCGCGGTGATAATTAATGCCGCGGTTCGGTCTTTTAAGTAGAAGTCCTATATATAGCTAGTTATACGACATGTTATTAGCATTTAGCTAAAATAGCCTTCCTAATCTTCTTCGTAGTCGTGGAAATCGATCGCCAGTCTTTCTCCTGCTCCCTCGCGTAGCTCCTTAAGGTAACGCCTTATCTAACGCTTCATTTTTCCTTATGCGCAAGCATTACATTCTGCCGTTATAATGCCCTTAATTCGCATCCCTTAAGAACTATTAATAAGGTGCTCGAGAGCTCTTAAACCTAAGTGACCGAGACGGAGGTGCCATCTGAGCGCATCTGCTTTTACAGGCCTTCTCTTAGTCCATATATTAAATTGGTTCCTACGTGCGTAAAAGGTCGCTCTATTAACGTCTTTTAAGATATACTTTATTACGAATTAGCCGTGTTATTCGGTTAAGGCGCATAAGACTGATCCGTTTAATCGTTTTAAGAGCGTGGGATTCAATCTGTTGTCCTAATAGAACCCTCTTTTACATAGCTTTCATAAGGAAACTAGGTTGCAAGCAATTTCTTCGCAGTACGCTACGTCGTACAGGCGTAAAAGTCTTTTTCTTCCGGCTAGCGTTTAAACCTTAATATCCACTTCGCTATATCCTTAAATCGGTATTTAGTGGTCGCCTGCTTAAATACAGTCGCTTAGCGCCGCTCTTTTAAACTTTAAGAAGCGGCTTATTTAGTTAAAGATATAGAGGGTAGATTTAAAATTAAGTATTACCGAGTGTATAAAAGGGTAAGATTTAGTTATAAATGCTGCTCCCTTTATAGTTACAAAGCTTACCTTAATCTCTGCCATCCTCTTAAGCAGTTAGGAGCGCTTTAAAGAGTGCTCCTTTTACCTCGAATCGTTAGTCGAGCTTATAAGATCCTCTTTCTTTATCTTTTTCTGCTTCCTCAGCTCCTTAATCTCCTTCTTCAGCTTTTCATCCTCCTTAAGGGCCTTGTCTGCCTGTTCTTATATCCTTTCGAAGGGTTTAAACCAGTTTAAAGCCAGCTTAAGGAACACGTAATAGCACCTTTCCAGCGTGTGGTAAGGTAGCTTACACGCACTGCACTTAAGCTTATCCTTAAACTTCTCGCCCGGTAAATGCTTCCTTTTATTACTTCTCTTCTTTCTATAGTCTTCTCCCTCGCTCTCATCGTCTTATCGTTAGCGATTATAAAAGGAGCCTTTTCCAACTTCGGGTTTAATCTTATTATTATTATTCATAGTAAGCAACTGCCTGTTAACTGCGTTAATAAGTTCGCGGTAGTTAAGAGTGCCTCTCTCGATCTTTACGCGGTGTGTCATATTAAAAGCCTGGATCCAGTACTTCCACTCTAAGTCTAATCCTTTAATCGCCTTTTTAAAGTCGTTAAACCAGTCTTCCGTGTTCTGGACCTTAAGCACAGCATTCTGCCTTACTTTACAGAACGCTTGCTCCCAGTTTAAAATCCACTTACTTATATCGCAAGGCAGCTTTATAAGCGGTCTGACTGCTTGTTAATAGTTGCTTCGAGCAAACATCCTTTCTTCTGCTTCCGTCCTTCCTACTTAAAGCTTTAAGCTGTTATACTATTCTTTAATGCTGGTTCCGGTAAGACATAAGGTTTTAACGAGATGTGAGCTAATTATTATCGTAACCCAGTTCTTAAGGGCTTTAATCCTATCGGTCTCTTTATCGTAGTTAGCTTAGTCTTGTTTATAAAGCGAGAGCGCCACTTAGTAGTTTGCTCGTCCTTCAGACGAGAGCTCTGCAATGCTCTATAGTTCGTTCGGTGGTCCGAGTTCCTTCCTCTTTTCGTATACGCCCACTTATGGTCTCTAAGGCTTAGTGAGGAATTCCTCTTGGTCGTAGGTTTCGGGATTAATCTTATCCCACAGTTAGGATGCGTCTGCCTTTAATTTGAACTCGTCGTTCCAATCCTCCCAGTCCTTAGAGCTGGCGAGGAAGATCTTCTTGTCATTTGTTAACATGGTTGTTATGGTGTTGTTAGGTGCTTGTAAGCGGTAGACAGTGGTGTTAACGCAGGGGAAGTCGTCTGCGAGCCGGGCTCATAACTGTTAGAAGTCACGGCTT